>VZTY01010477.1:72425-127206 GCA_013400935.1 Turnix velox | reverse complement strand
TGACTGCAACTCTTTAAGTGCGAATTAGCACTAGTTGTTTCAGAATCGAAGGGAATTTTCAGTCCAATACAACTGGGAAGTGGTTTTGAAAGGTGTTCCTGTTGGGTTTTTTAGGGATTTTTTTGTTGTTTTCTTAAAATTCATAGCATAAACAGAGCTTCAAAAGTGCCAGTGGCAAACTGTGCTAAGAAACTAGTTAGAGCAAGTCAAAACTGATGGAACATCTGAGTCTCCTTTTCTGAACTTTGCATACCCCAATTACCCACTGCTGAGGCACAAGGGGAGCTAGACTCCCAGGGCTGCTGCTGCTGTGAGTACAGACGAGGGAAATAGGTGTTTCACCAGGAAATAGGTTGCATGAAACTTTCTAACCTGTTGGCTCATATGTTGCCAACTTTACCCAGTAATCGTAAAATGTGTTTTGTTGGAAGGAACCTTCAACAACCATCTAGTCCAACCCCCTGCAGAGAGCAGGGACATCCCACACAGGATCAGGTTGCTCAGATCTTCATCAAACCTGGAATGTCTCCATGGACAGGGCCTCCACTACCTCTCTGGGCAATCTGGACCAGTGTCTCACCACCCTCATGGGGAAGAACTTCTTCCTCATGTCTCATCTAACCCTACCCTGCTCTAGATTCAAGCCATTGCCCCTCATCCTGTCGCTTCATGCCCTGGTAAACAGTCCCTCCCTAGCTTTCTTCTAGCCCCTTCAGGTCACTATGAGGTGTCCCTGTAGTCTTCTTTTCTTCAAATACCAACAGACATTCCACTGCAACCCAGCAGTAGATTATATTTTGATTTCAGCTGGTCTCACAAATATCTGGCATTAGCATGTGGCATGGTGATGTTCTTTCATACTTCAACCCACTCAAGATTCAGTCTGGCTGCCCAGCACACCCTCCTAATGCTCCGGCAATTTGCTTGGGTTTTCACCTTTTCAGAGCCTAAAGTTCACTTTCAACTTTAAAGAAGGAGCAGAGCACAAAAGGTAATTTTTAAAAGGCATCGCAGGTAGGGTAAGCAAAGATAAAAGCAGTCTTTGCCAGCACTGTTGCCATGACTACAAATTGAAATTGCTACCTTCTGCGTGGACGGTATGCAATCTGGGAAAAGTCCAAAGAGCATCCTTAAAAAGCCATCTAGATCCGGTGGCAGCCCTGAGCCACATCAGCCTGGAGCCCATCTGAGTGGGTGACACACTCACTCCCCCACTGTAGACCCACACCCTCAGTGTGTATAGGTGGCATGTGGGTGAGGAAAGCAGTTCCTTTCTCAGCTCCCCAGTTATAAACCAGCACATCCCCCTGATGTCCTATGGATGGCCAATTTTAGCTAATTATATAGTAGTAGCTTTATTTCCTGAAAACATACATTGCCTTAGCAAGAGGCACGAGTAACATCTTCATCTGCCAGAAACAGGATTAGCTTTGACAGAGTTATGTTTACAAACATAAATTTATCACTTCTTTTTTTTTTTTAAATAGCACCTGTGTACACCTGGAACAAGACAGTCGCTAATGATTTATGTCAGACAGTAACAACATCTGTTTCTGCTGGAACTTTGCCATAATGTAGTGACTGTTACTCTGCCCTGTTGGGTCAGGACAACACATCAGTCAAGTAAATCACTTAAGTAAATTATTGAGAACTTAAATTGACTTTTTTTACATAATACGTAATTACTTCCTTGGATCAACATTCCCTTACATCACCGATCTAAAAAGCTTTCTATTTATTTTTTAACTGAATATTGATTGAATTTAAATTACAGCCAGCACAGTACCATTTATCTGAATAAACTTTCCAAAAACTTTGTCAGTCTTTGCCAGCAGCTCCTCACCACTCACATGCCCACAGCACTCAGCGTAGCTACCCTCACAGTTGATGCATCTGATGAACCCTCCAACACCAAGACACTCCAAAACAAGATGTCTGGGAGTGCTGGAGATGCTGAAGACAGAACAGGGAAGGATGGAAGACAAGTTTGTAACATCAGGTTCTTCCCAAGATTTTGCTGTTGCCAGTAAGAACTGTTGCCCAGAACTGACAAGTGTAAGATCTCCATGGGAACTGCAGAGATGTGGAGTCCCACCAGGTATTACGAGCTGTCAGTTCACCCATCACAAACCCAGAAGAAAACCCAAATATGCAGTGATTTCTCACATTGCTACAGGAAGACAGCAAGAAAGATTTTGTCAGAACAAGTTCTGCTCCTAAGTCCTCACTTCAGACAAGGGATGCATGGTTCATGGCAGAGCAATACCATTGCTCAGAGACACCCAGTTAGGTCAGTGGCTCCACACTGGTTTTTGACCTGTGATTTACACATGAACACAATTCCATGAACAAGATGTAGGACTGTATCTCCAGAATCTTCTCAGATGTTAGGACAAAACCCCTCCAAGGGCAAATAGCCTTCCTGGCAGAGAGCTGACATCTCCTACCCTCAATCATTCTTCAAACTAGGCTTCAAATAACTATGAAAAAAAATTCACCCTTTGAAGTATTTTTCCTGCTTGAGGAGAGTGCCAAGTGGCAACAAACACCAACTATTTCCCAAAGTGTCTAAGTTTGGTGGATGTGGGGAAGCACGATGGAAACTCTTTACTTAAAGAGGAAGTTTTTAAGTTGGAGAAGCCTCATGATAAAACACCGACAGGGATCACGTACCCTGTGCTGCTCTGGGCATCAATAAAAAGGCCCTTAAATTCAAGTTTGAAATGGTGGTCAAATGACCCTGGGGTGAAAAGTATGTCCAGTTTCAAGGAAAAGCTGAGGAAGTAGCTTCTGGTCCTAGCAACACCAGCAGGAGATCAAACATGTCAGTGGACAACATTTAACATTCCTTAGTCAAAATCACTTTTGATTAAAACTGGCAGAAGCAGTGAATATAATTCTCTTGCTATTTTTTTAGTGAGATGGGATGTTAATGGGAAAGGGCAGCTAAAAGTAGTTCTGCTAAGGCTAGAAAATACATTAAAGTCAGGGCTGTCACAGATGACAACCAAGGCCACAGGATCCAGTCGCAGAAAATGACTGGTGATATTTACAACTCAGCAAATTGCTTTAAGCAAGTATGACATCATGGCCTGCACTATTTACCAGAGGAACTACACACAGAGAGGCTATAAAACAGCCCATCTCTCCAGCAGCAGCTTAATGAGGTTGGTGTCATCTTCAGCTAGTCTAATTCTGTTCTCCTACTCTAATAATCTGTATTCAGGCAACAGCCTCAATCCAGGAGAGCAAGATAGTGTTGGTCAAGCTTATGTGTTCTCTGGCACTCTGCTAGCTAACATTTATAACCATCCCTTTAATTAAAATGTGAGATTAAAGAAAGCTGCTTCCTATTGAGCACATTTAATTGCATCTTAATGAAGAATAATTATTTTAAAAAGCAAGGTCCTACTTGTATTTGTGGCAACAGCATAAAGTGACACCTGTCAGCATGTCAGCAGACAAAATAGCCACGCTGTGGCCAAGTCGGCTCATGCCTGGGTCCTGAGAGCTCCTCCTGAGCAGTTGGAGACACTCAGATCAAATCCTAGTTTTAATCTTTATCACATTCCCTCCTTCAAGTTTTACAACACAAAAGGTTTGTTTTGTTTTATGTTAGTTGAATGAGTCAGTGCAAGCAGATGACAGAGAATCTTAAACAAGCAGTCACTTCACAGGTTGCCCTGGGTCTGTGAAAACAAGTAGCTGGTGAGGAGATTCCCCTCATGACCTTCTGGGAGGGATGCAATGGCACATATCCTCTACACCATCCCCAGAAAAAAAATCTGGAGAGATGAGCACCCAAACCCTGGAAACAACAGCGAGATGGAGATGGAGCTGGCTCTGGCTCAGTGGCCCAGCAACCTCCTCCTGTTGTGCATGTTCCATCAACCCCAGCGCCACACACCTCCTCTGTAGCCATGGGCTGAGACCCCCAGTGCCCTGCTGGGCTGCCCATAGGGAATCCATCTCCTGAAGCTCTCACACTTCTGCTCAGCAACAATCGCTTCTCATGACCAAGAGGGAAGTTTTCTCAGTTGCCACAGAAGGCAAAGCCCCTTTTATGTAACTGTGTGTGTCTAATGCATTATATCTCATAGTAAATTGAATGAGAGTCTCTTGGGGTTTGTTTTGTGTTTTGTTCAGTTTTTTAAAATAAACTTTATGAATCCTCCTGAGTGATCTGTGGATGGGATCAGCAAACAAATTTTGTTCTAGCTCACCAAATCCTGACACATGAATTAATTTCTGCAGGACACATTAAGTGAATGATGGAAAGATGCCAAAAGGGCATGTAGGATTTTGCAAGGGGAGGGGAGGAAGGACACTTTTCTTTCTCCTTTTTTTTTTTTTCCACTGCCTTCTTAGCCAGTCTTTTTAAGAAAGGGCAAAAGCACTTAAATCCATTGCTTTCGAAGTAAATTGGTTTTCTCTTCTACCCTCACAGAAAGCCTTTTTCTTCTAGGCTTATCCTGCGGTTGCCTTCTTCATCCTTAAAGAAAAAAGAGGGGTAACGTCTGCTCACCCCCCCAGGCCATGTCTGCCCCACCAGCACCTACTATTGAGCTCGAGCTGCCTGCGGGAGTGGGCTCCCCTTCCCACTGGCTGCCTCGGCATTGCCATCCTGATCCTTGGCTTTCTGCAGCTCAGCTGACAGACAGTTCCTCAAACACATTAAGGTTGGCAAACAAGAGCAAGGCTGTTGCAACAAATGACAATAAGATCACAAGCCTGAGAGTGCTTGTAGCTCTCCTGAGAGGTTCTGGGAGGCTGTAGCTATTGCCTTATTCTGTATGCCAAGCCAGAGCTTTGGATGCTAATTTGTTGGCACTGCAAACTCTCACTGCAAAAGACAGATTCCGTGACCTCCTTCAGTTACAGATAACACAAACTACAGTTAGATTTAAGTGGCATATTGCTTAACCTCAGTGGCTTGCAATATTTTCCTTTGACTCAATTTCTATCATTAATAAAGGGTTACGTTACAAAGGCACCTTGGAGGTTTTCTTGGAGAAATCTAGCCAACAAGCTCTTTCTTGTGTGTATTTTTTCTGCACTCAGCTTCTGTTTTAGCCAGGTCATGCATTACACATACTCCGAAACATCAGCAGCAATGAAGGCACTACCTTGGCATTAGGACAGATATCCTGGCAAAATACTTTCAAAATCTGACGAGTTCCTTCAAAAAACAGCAGCAACTGCTATTGCTGCCTTCCAAAAGGATCTGTGGACAGGATCATCACATGAAGTCTGGTCCATTTATCACAAAAAACAAAACCCAGTTCCTCCAAGATTTTTGGGGAGCTGTGTAGTGTTGCCAGAATCCAATTTTCTCACACACAAAGATACACATTTCAACATCCAGCACCTAACACTAAGAAATCTTTGCCACAACCACTGAAAAAACCTTGCTTTCAGTCCCAAGTGTGAACTAGTTTGCTGCTCCAAGACTCACTAGCAGAGCATGCAGCAGCTCTGCATAGACTCCACAAGGATCCCACATCAGGAAGCAGGAACCAGTAACCAGTGACTGCATGTCAGGAAGCTCAGTATAGGTTCATTACTCCTGCATTAGTTTGAGGGGAGGATGAATGCCTAGTGGTGACAAAGCCTTCCTGAGACTTGTTGCAAGGTGGCAACAGCATTTGAGCTCCTGGTGAAAGCGGCAGACCAAACTTGATGGAGTCTAGAAGCAGTGATAGCACTAACAAGGAGATAAAAGTTACCACCATTCTGAAAAGACCTGGGCAAGGTCCTTTGATAACTCTTCCACTCAAATAAAACACACTTGAGGAATGTAATTTTCATTCTCAGAATCACAGAACCATTTCACCTGGCAGGGAATTTTCATATCGAGTTCAACCATCAACTCAACTCCGACAGAACCATCTCAAAACCGTATCTTTATGTTCTGTGCCTGCCCATCTCTTAAATCCCTCCAGGGATGGTGCCTCAATCCCTTCCCTGGACAGCCTTTTGCAATGCTTTATAACCCTTTTCTTATTGAATAAAACCAAGTATTTTTACATTAATCTAGTTAAGTAATAAAAAACCAATGAAGGTGCAGAGTCTGGGTCACTATAAAGAAAGTCACATCCCTTTAGAGTCATTTAATAAGCTGCAGAACCAAATATATCATTCTTGCTTCTGGACATATGGTTGTCCCAGCCAAAACCAGAGCAGCCTTTCACTGTAAGAGCCTGGGGCACACTTCAGTACCACTCCAAAACGCCTATTTCCTCTCACACCAACATTGTTTTCATGCAAAAAACAAACCATAATTTCTTCTTCTCTCCTTCCCTGCAACAGAGAAGCCAGTAGAGCAAGGCAGCCACCGCAGGCTGTGCATCCTGTTTCTGCTTCTACTTCAACCCTAGATATGAAACTGGATGATGGGGCTCATCCATGTGAGTTCTTCCTGTTACTGACATTTCAGTCAACTTTTTTCTATGAGTATTTGCTCAAAATTCCACTCTCAAGAGCAGAATTGCGTTCACAAAGTGCGCTTCTGACCAGAGCTTTATATTTACCTGGGCTTTTAGTCACCTTTGTGGAAGGGCTGGTTTCAATCAAAAGTAAAAGGTAAAATAGAGTTATACAGATTTTCCTGCTTTTCAGAGGGACATTCAATACCAGAACAAAATATTTACTAACACTCAAACTTTAATTCATTTTTACCGTTGCTACCTTTACCCATAACCAAGTAAAAATCTATGTAAGATTTCAACTGACACTGAAATTTTTGTCTTTATGCCACTAGTGGTATGCAGCCATCATAAATTCAGCCCTATGTATTGTACACCCTTTAGCTTGTATGTTAAGAATGGTATAATCTTCATCAAAGTTCCACACCAAAGTAGAACCCATGGCTCTGGAACCCAGGAAGTTATTGTTCTTCCCAGACACAGCACAGCAGGACCTGCACTCTGGAGATAAAAGTTTCCATCAAGTGCATGCAGAGCTGTCAGGTTATAGAAGTGTTTCAGGATACCACCATTCTCTATAAGCATGTGCTACACAGGTGATAACTAAAGCCCAAAAATGGAAAAGTATGGAAAAACAGATGGGCTCCAAACTTGAACAATTTTTTAATTTTTTTTATTTCCAAAACAAGGGTGTTCTTTTCTGGTTCTGTCAATGCAGCTCATGATTTTGAGCTGCCCTTTACTCTGGTGTCCTGCTTCTGAGTGACAGAAGGCACTTCTAGCAGCTTCTCACTTCTTCTCAAGATAAACTAGTTCTTAATAATTTACCCTGTTTAAAGATGCATCAGAGTCTAAGAAGCAAAAAAGCTAAAAACCAGCAAAATGGATGGGTCTCAAGCCATGCAGAGAGGCTTCATTCACAACTGCGATCTTTATCCCTTCCTTTCTATTCTATGTCCCTCTACTTCCATCTTTCAGACACCAGCTTCTCTCCCTTTACTCTTCTTTTCTTACTGTCGTTAGTACAATCCTCCCATTCCCCACTTGATTATACAGAACCAGGAACATTCAAGCCAGGAATACAAATATGCTCCTTGTTTCCAATATATCACATCTGAGTGAATTACATGCCAACACTGTCTTGGACCTTTGTTAAGCTTGTGTAGTTACAGAAACAAAAAGTCATTATTGAATTGGCTACAGATCTGCTCATTCATCTAATTTCTCAAGTTTATTCAAGAATGTTAATTATTAGTAGCTTATCATTAATAGTAGCTTATCATTAACCAGCTCACTTTTGATCCCAAGATTTTTCTTGGCTTTGGCAGGGACAAGACTGCTGAAGCTCTGTGGTGTTGCCTGACCAGCATCCCTCTGGAGGTTACAAACCAGAATCATAAAGCATGTGATAATGAATGGGGATTAAGTAATTTCATACATTAGCATTTCATACTTGCTTCAGACAATTAATTAAGATAATTTTGACAAGAGGTGCAATTGTCCCTGTACATCTCAAGTAAAGAAATAGCACAGTTTCTGTCTGTCATGGTAAGGCTGAGCATCCAAACATCTTTTAAACCTTTCAGTGAAATTTATGATCATGCAAATGGTACAACTCCTTGTTACTAAAACAAGGCACTAGCAGATGGTGGAGATGGTGGCACCTGACATATCTAGAACAATTCTTGCATCCACACAGCAATGTACCTGCGCTGCCACCTGTGCTCTCTTAACTGATTCTCCTGGAAAAATTTGGCTCCTTTTTCTATTTCCTGGAAACATTTATCATCAAGTCATGGAATCATAGAGTTGGAAGAGTCCTTCTAAGGCCATCTATTCCACCCTCCTGCAGTGATCAGGGACATCCTGCACTAGATCAGGTAGCTCAGAGCCTTGAATGTCTCCAGGGATAGGGCATCCATCACCTCTCTGGGCATCTTGTTCCAGTGCCTCACCACCCTCATGGAGTAGAACCTCTTCCTGATGTCTCATCTACCCCTTCCCTGCTTTAGTTTCAAACCACTGCCCTTTGTCCTGCTGCTTCATGCCCTTGAAAACAGTTCCTCCCTAGCCTTCTTCTAGCCTTTTTGGGTACTGGGAGGTATCAGCAGAGCCTTCTCTTCTCTGGGCTGAATTCAATGTAACTCAGGAAAGTACTCTGCTTTAAAACATGCGAGGTCAGATCATGCTACCAGTAAAGTGTAATTGAGGGCAGTAAGACCCAGAAGAGGTAAAGTCAGCCTTTAGTCCTGCAGGACTATGGAGCAGGAGTGATCTGTTGGATTCCATGACCTGGAGGCAGTGCAAGCCTCATCTGATGGCACTCCCTCAGCTATGTGTGGTAGGTAACAACACCAATCTTTATATTTGTCCTTATACACATCTTTGTTGGAGACATGGACACTGGGATTGAGAAGGTCCAGAGGAGGGCCACGAAGATGATCTGAGGGCTAGAGCAACTCCCTTATGAGGACAGGCTGAAGGAGTTGGGGTTGTTCAGCTTGGAGAAGACAAGGCTCTGGGGGGACCTCATAGTAGCTTCTCAATACCTGAAGGGGGCCTACAGAAAGTCAAGGGTAGGACTTTTTAGTAGGATATGTGATGGTAGGATTAGGAATAACAGATGTTAATTAGAAGAGGGGAGATTCAGGGTGGATATAAGAAATTTTTCACAGTGAGGGTGGTGAGACACTGGAAGAGGTTGCCCAGAGAAGCTGTGGATGCTCCCTCCCTGGACTTGTTTAAGGCCAGGATGGATGAGACATTAAGCATCCTGGTCTAGTGGGAGGTGTTGCTGCCCATGGCAGGGGGGTTGGAACTAGATGATCTGTAAGGTCCTTTCCAACCCAAACTATTCTATTCTATGATTCTATGATTTCATGCAGCTGCAAGCAATATCACATCTATGTGCTGTCCTGAAGCAATCCTGTGTGCTACAGCTCCATTCCCTTGGCTTTCACAATGCCCAACTGCTCCTTTTCCTCTTGCTTCCCTTCTCCACCTTCTGGAGTGCCAAAGCCATTGAATTTTTACTAGACCAGCTCAATTGCCTTCCTGTAGTGGTCGCAACATGAAAGGTCCCTTCTCAGATTGATATTAGTAGCATAGTATATCCTGGTTGAATGAGATTGAATGCACTCCTTATGTTATTGCTTTGGCATTTAAAATGAATTAACTAACAAAGTCAAAGATGGGCAGATTTTCTGAATGACTGAATATTTACAAGTATATTGTACTCTAAATTATTCCTCAGCTTTCAAAAGTCACTATTACAATGTACATAACGATGTATTGCATTGAGCACTTCCTCCTATTAGATTCTAATATAATGAGATAAATTTCTTCTTTCAAGTCTAGTTTCCATATCAACATAGGAGAGAAAATACATTTCTTCTTTTCTACTCTGGGTTATTTGGAATAACTCTGTAGTCAGTCCATTCTTACAGTTGCTTGTCAAAGCACAGGCAGTTCAACTCAAGTAAGTGGACTCAAATCACACACAGAAGTTTGAACACTGTAGGCAGGCAACCAAACCATGCTCTGCTACAAGGGAAAATAAACACATTAAAAGCTACATTACAATGTGAGACATCAGGGTATGTATTATTCTGGACAGCTGAATTAATATAGTCAAATATCATTACATTATAATTATAATACTTAGTTTTGGATTTGGGGTGAGGGAGGGGAGCTCATAGTTTAGAGCACACTATCTCATTCTCAAAGCTTTAAAGCATTACAAATAGGATCTGTGGGATGGCTGTTAAAGTTTTCAAAGGAAAATATTGCTTCAAAGCAAGTAAAATGAAGATTTGTGCATCTGCTTGGTGAAGAGGAGAGATAAGTACAGCACATCTATGATCAGCAGACTCCTGTGAGGCAGATTATTCAGGTTATAGAATTCTTCAGTGGAAAGACATTCCCTGAAGACAATCAGCCCGCCCCTCAGCTCAGTGAAATTCACCTCTAAGGCTATGTGGGAAAATTATTAGTGTTCTCTACAATGTCTAAGGTCTGTCCAATGGGAGCTGAAGAACCATGACTGCACCAAGACTGAGTACAGGACTTTCATTCTGCGAGACCCTTGTGTTCATCTAAATTGGGCTCAGTCATTGCTGGCAATAAACGTGCAGCAGACTGCTTAATTCTGGTGTGTCCTGGTGTACAGATGTGCCAATGCTGCATTTCCTCATTAACAGGCAGTGGTCTGACTGTGCTCTGGTGTGACACAGACCCATGTATTTGATGTAGTCTAACAATGAAGCCTAAAAAACTTCCATTTTTTCTCCTCCTGTGCTTACGGTCTTGTGTGCAGCAGCCAAAATATTTGAGCAGCATAAACAATTCCCTAAATATTCCAACCCAATTTCTGCACACCAAATTGGCACAGATAGTCATGTCACAGTTACCATCTGTCCTGAAACTGAGCTTACTGAGCCATTTCAGCATAAATTCCGAAGCTGTTCTTTGAAACACAGATAAAGTCCTTGACTAATGCTGTTTTGAACTAAAGTAAATTCAGATTCTGTCAGGGAGTTTTGAAATGCGGGATTTGGCTCAGAACAGATTATCTTCCAACACTGAAACATTTCACCCTTTTCTTACATTTCATTATCTTTCATCTGTTGTGTTTTAATCCAGGAAGAAGGAATGACTGGGTCCCCTTTGGAACTGCCCCTTCCATGGCTTTTTTGTCATCTCATTCTCTATTCACTCTGTCACTTGTGAAACCATTAAAAATGCCTTTTGATCTCACTGGCCACATGCATTTCAATAACAGGGACCTCCTTCTGCTGCTTCATGATATTGCAGCTCACACCCTGGCTTAAGCTGGCTTGCAGTTCAGAAGATTCTCAGAGGTCGGAGGAATAGATACATTCCAAAATCATGGATCACACTGAAAATTTTGACTTCCAGAAGACTTAAAAATAGATTACAGTTTGTAACAAAACAGTCTTTCTTGAATTTTATGTGGGCTGTATGTGTTCCTATCCTTTTTACAAATTCCATAAATAAATTCAAATTTTCCCCTATTTTTTCCTTACTGGTTTCACTGAAGTTCTTCACCAGTAATCAGTAATTCCATCAACTTGCAGTCATCTGAGAGATGGCCAAGGCACTACTCACAGCCTCTGTGGGATTACTCTGTTGCTTTGTCACTTTTGTCTTGTCAGATTTTAGGAACAAATTAAAGTGTGGAGGCTAAATGAAACTGAAACACTTATCGTGGATATATATATAATTAGATGAGATTTCATTTACCTTTCCCATGAGAGAGGTAATGTGGTTCAGGAAGAATCTGGCACTGTAGTAGTACCAGCAGTCTTGGTGCAAGATTGTGTGTCACCTCAGGTTCTCCCCCTTCTCTTGGTGTTGACAAGTTCACCCCAAATCGTGGTAATGGATGCTGGGGGCCCCACAGAGCATCTCAGCTTCTCCCTCTTTTCTGGCTTCCCTCAGAACTTTCTCTCCACGTTGGTCATACTTTGTATACTTCCATTAAAATATCCATGTAAGATAGATAAATTTATTTTAACAGTAAGTATATATATATACATATAACATATATATGTATGTATCGCCTCTAAAATTACTGAAATCTTTAAGTTCTACATTTCACGAAGCCTACAGAACCAGGAATTAATGCTCAAGGACCCAGTGCTGTTTACTAGAAGGGAAATACATTAAGCAAAGCAAAGTCATGCAGAAAACAGATGAATTCTGTCTGCAGAGTCACATGGGTCAAAATTTCAGTGAAATTAGTGGCAAGTCATAAGTGGAGTCAAAATTAGTCTGCAGAACCACTTTTCACATATACTCCCAATCTGAGCACTGCAATATCAAACTGTTCAGGACTCTTCAGGTGAGGAACTGTTATAACTGACTCATTTGTAAACACCTTAAAAGATTCTGGTAACTTCAGGAAATCTTACTAAGGTTGGTGAAAATTCCCGTCCTTTCTCCTCCTTACTAGGCATCTAGAAAATGAGGATACTTTAAATTCCTGGGATTTAAAGGACTTTGAGATGCACTTTGGAATGAGAATGCATTCCTGCTTCCTGTCTCAATTTCAATTTATTCCTAATGGCTAAATTACTTTAAAGATGCTTTATATTTAACAGAAAAATTAACAGCAAATAGATAAAACACAGGGAATTTCAGAACTCAGAGTCTGTTTTTTTTCTCCACTACCCAGATGCTTCTATGACAGTTAAAAGAAAGGAGGTGAGACCACCACATTATGAAGAAAGTTCAAACCACTGTCATCTTGCAGGTGGATGCATATGGGTGAGGAATAGGAACATATGGGGGGATATACAGTCCTTATTCCTTCTTGGGATAAACCCAAGGATTCTGGAGCTTGATTTGGGTGTGACAGTGCAGAGTCAGGGTGAACACTGATTGTCCCCAAGAAACGGCAGCACCCCCCTTCATGGGGCTGCATGTTAAGCTTGGAGAACAAAGCCACCAACTTGTTCCTTCCACAGCCCTGACTTTTCACCCATTTGTGTGGTTATTTAGAGTTGAACAGAATCAGAATGGTTTGGAGTGGAAGGGACCTTAAAGTCCATCTCCTTCCAACCCCCTGCCTGGGGCAGGGACACCTTCCACCAGCCCAGGTTGCTCCATGCCTCTCCATCCTGGTCTAGAACAGTCCAGAAAAGGTGACATATAGTGCAGGTACACCCAAGCTCTTCAGAGCATGTAGGAAGCCTTGCTCCACAGTGAGGGGAAGAGGGGCTCTGCCCCGAGCACAGCCTTGCTGGTGGTCTGGCAGCCAAGCTATTTGCTGAGGCCAGAATCACAGACCCCAGAGAAACTCTCATTCCTTGCATTATTAGGAGAAGAAATTCTAACACTTAAACAGAAGAGAACCAACAGTTGGTTGTTTCTCCTTCTCTTTTCTACCAACAGGTGAATTTGAGTTGAATTAAAATGGTACTTGGAATGAAAAATAGTCACTTTTGTTCTGCAGTCTCTAATTCCTCCAAGCCATTAAGATGTTCTTGTAGAAGGAAAAGCCATGGTGTTATTTCCACTTCTCTTATCCCTTGTTGGAAATCTACAGAGTACTGGGGGCACTCTCTTTGTGCACACTGAGCTGGGGCTGTAAAATAAAGTCTGTACAACACACTCTAACGAAGCTGTTAGAGGCAAACAGCCCCCTGACACCCTTTGAGATTTTCTCTCCTCTTCTCCTCTTTTTTAATTCCATTTCTGGTTGAATGCATGGCCTTTCCTCTTCAGTAGCAACGCTGAGATTTCTGCCCCTTTTGATGAAAAATGCCTCTTGACAGCTCTTTGGAAGGAAGGGGGAGTTACGTGCAGGGGTTACACTTGCAGAAAAAGTTGGCTCTCACTGTTTCTTGAAATGAATGAATAAAATGTTTAACAGAAGAGAGGATGTAGGGCTGGAAACATGTATTAGTTAAAGGGCTTTTTGAAGCCATCTGTCCACCAGCTTTAGCCACTACTGAATGAAAATGTGTTTTGAAAGCAAAAGGGACAGACACTCTAAGCCAAGCAAAGGCGCTGGCACTGCTCAGGGAAGGAATGTGTTCCATGGCTCAGGGAGGGCTACTCCACAAGACTTAAAAATTGTGATGCTGACAATATCTACATCAGCAAACAGTGTTTATAAATGCAAGGTACCGCTAAGGACCAAAACAATGAAAGTAAGCTGTATAAAAATCTGCCACCCTTTATGTGCACTTCAGAGTGCAAATTAACAGAATTTTAGATAAACCAAATAGAGCTTCAGCCTCTTCTCCAAAAATAAAACTGCAGATTAGTATATCAGATAGAATCACTGAATTTCTACTCTCCTCTTTAATCACTAGACTAAAACTTCCCTGCTTGACTTCCCTGCTTGGGTTAGTCTTGCTGATACTAGTTTTGGAGGTACCGTTCTTGATTATTTATGCTCACCTCTATTTCTGTACAGTCTGAAGGACAGAACAATCCAGTAATGTGAGGATAATTTGTAGTGTTTACTCTTCTCAGGAGCTGGACCAAAAGAAAAGTTTTTTAGTTGGTCGGTGTAAAACTGAGATTTGCATACAACCATGACATTTAAGGTGATGAAACTAGTGAACAGGAGTACAAAGAACTCTCTCCCATCATGGCTATGAGCAGACAGTAAGAAACAGAGATTACTTCAGGCAGAACAGAACAAGAAAAGACAGTGACTCTCTAATGAAACTCTTGCTACCCCAGAGCCACTTCTGATCTAGTGCTCTACACTCTTTATTCAACATAAGCACAAAAGAGAAAGAAACTCCATTTAACCACTCACCCTGTATTACCAAGTGTAGGAAAATGACGTGTTAATTTATGCAACAGGATCTGAAGAGCAATGTAAAAGGAAGGAAAACCATCCAGGCAAATGTCTTGGGTGCGCCCTGGCCTACTGGAGCTGTGCACCTGGCAAATCAGCAAACTAAAGCAAACAAATGTGGGAAGTAAGTTCATGTTTCTGAAGAAAAGAAAATAAGACAATTTCCCTCACCCCCATTCTAAGTTCGCATTATTATACTTTCCCAGGGCTATTCCATGTTAGTTGTTACCATCCTTCACTGCCGTTGTTTAGACAGCTTGAGCAATGGCAACAGAAGTGAAGTAGATATTTATGCAGTTGAAACTGTAGCATACAAGTGCATCTTTGGTCCCAGTTTCAACAGGAAGACATACAGAGAGAGTTAAAACGGATATAATGGAAAAGGAAAAATATGTCCTTTGAAAGTTTTGTCCCAAAATATTAAAAAGTAGCACTTGAACAGTATATTCTCTGAGTGGCATCTCATTGGGTTGCATCATTGGCCATATGGAGCCCTAAGAGCTCGTGGATAAATTATAGCCTGAAGAAAAGACTGTGGAGCTCTAGCCCTGCTAGCAAAATATTTATTATACAATCTGCTTGCAAAGGGTCTATTTGTCAGTTATAACACGTATAGGTGCATGGCAAGAAAGAAGGCAACATGTGGAAACATTTGCTGTCCTTTGTTGGCAAAGCAATGAGAGTCCGTGAGACTCTGAGAGACAGCTCTGGGACTTGGGGCCTGGAAGGAATTACATTGAACCATCAATGGGACCGACCCGGACTAAGGTGGGTGGTACCAAAAACCAGGGGCAAAGCAGGTCAGAGACTCAGGCAGGTCAAAATGGACACCCTGTGGTGAACAGTCAAATTATCTCCTGCAATGCTGCACTGAGGGACTCGTAAATCTGAGTCCAAGCTTGACAAGAAGAGAGCAAACAGATCGAAGGATTTGTAGCCCCACCTCTGGAGCACAACAAAGACATGGACCTGTTGAAGTGGTTCCAGAGGAGACCATGAGGATGAATCCCTCTGCTACAAGGACAGGCTAAGAGAGCTGGGGCTGTTCCGCTTGGAGAAGGCTGCAGGGAGACCTCACAGCAGCCACAGAGTACCTGAAAGGGCTACAAGAAAGCTGTTGAGGGACTGTTTGCCAGGACATGGAGTGACAGAATGAGGTGCAATAGTTTGAAACTAGAGGCAGGTTTAGATGAGACATTAGGAAGCAGTTCTTCCCCATGAAGGTGGTGAGACACTGTCTCAATTGATGGAAGCACCATCCCTGGAGACATTCAAGGCCAGGTTTGCTGAGGCTCTGAGCAACCTGATCCAGTGTAGCATGTCCTTGCTCACTGCAGGGGGTTGGACTAGATGGCCTTGGAAGGTCCCTTCCAACCCAACACATTCTGTGATCTTCAGTTCTATGATCGATGATCTTCAGACAGCTGGAGGAATCTGCACAGCAAAGAGGAATAGACAACAGAAGCAGCAGCTTGCTATTTCCATGGCTGTACTTATTAGTATCAATCAAAATAATTACCTGTAAAGCTCAAAGCTAATTCTCTTGTTGTATTCAGTAGAAAAATAAAGAAACAAAGCTGAAAGCAAAAGGGACCATTTCCCAGTTCCATCAATGACACCCTAGTAAGAACACTCGTGTGTAGGAGGCTGTCATTCACCACCAGGAAAAATGGTCACTCTGAGCTGTGTGCTGCTTTCTCTCCTGCATTTAATTTAGGTCAGGACAGACAGAAAAGATTAAAGAACAAATATAGGGAAAGACAGAGAATGTGCTTTGTCCAGATGGAAATGGAGTTTGAATGAACAGTTAGTTGTACAAAATAGAATGTGTATTCTTGCTTATGTGAAACAAGTATCTACAGACTGAAATGACTGAAAAGTATCTATATGGGTCTATTTAAAACTGGAAAGAGAGAGCCAATTTGAAAAATAACTATTTTATCTAGCAGCAAGCTGATAAGGGAAGTGATGTGACTGAATGCCACTTTTGTTTAAAAGCTACCTGAGAGATAAGAACCAGAATCCTTGCAGAGATGTGTGGCCAGGCTACATTACTAGCTGGATGCAACTTTAAAAAAAAATAACCCCTAACTAAAATGGCAAATTACTTACTTGGCAAATACAGAAACACAGCCCTGGCTTGTGCCAGCTCCTGGTCCCAGCTTCAGAGAGGCACCTGAACAAAGGCCTTTCAGAGGTGGTGTAATTGAGGCTGCCCACCCTAGTCAGGATGCTCAGGTGTATGGAGGGGCCTCATGGAGCACCAGACAGAGACAAATTCACATGGAGTAAGCAAAGCACTTTGCTGGCATGTGGACGTGGGTTCCGGAGGCTATTCCCAACACAGAAGACAATCACTGGCAGGTAATAAAGGAGGCATTTATGCGATATGTCAGCGGTTAGTGCAAAGCTTAAAAGAAATGAGATCATGTGGCAAGATAGCATTCTCTGCCTTTCCCCCAGGGGAAGGAGCCTTACTGTTATTACTATAAGCCATTGTTACCGCTACTTCTTTGAAATAAAAGTGACATAGTAATGTCAGCTGATACTTGTGCGATCACGGCTATCATAAATTGTGGTTTCCAGAATATTAATCTCCAGTTACACCAGGCAACTACCACACAAGCGTTGTAGCACAGGGACAGACAGATCCCAAGAGAAAAACCCCCTCTGACAACCCTCAAACAAGCTTGCAGCCCCCCAGATGCTCCTTTACTCTGAGCTTTCAAAAGTTGAAAATCAAGAGAACAAACCAAAGAACATGTCACTAAATCAAGTCTCACTTGCCCACTTGGCACAGTCAGTGCAGCTATAGCCACGCAGCCCAAGAAGGATAAAAGTGGTGAAGATTATCCAGCTCTTCATGCCCCATTTGCTAGACTTTATCAGACTAATATTCCATTTATTTTCTCTATTTCATAGAGAAAAAATAACTCCAAAATGTAATCTTTCATTTGAAATGCAGATCTAAACTTGAGCTGTAATGGACATGACAGGTACAATGTGGCTCCCATTAAGGTAGAGTATCTTGAACAAAACAGCTTCATTCCAATTTCTTAGTAGATAAAGGAAACATAATCTAATTAAATCATGCAAGCATTCAAATATCTGAAATAATTTGAAATGCCAAATTTATTTTTATGCTATCCACAATAACTTCAGTTTTGCATTGGAAAAGTCACAGGCATGCTATTCTTTTCCTTTTAAACCCTAAATATGTACCACAACCATACTTTAAAAATATTAAACTAATAAGTAATTGAAGAACAGGTGAGCACCTTTTGAGATTTAGTATGTTGTAGATCTATTAATATGCTTGTTAAACTATTAAACTCAGGGTTTTAAAAGCCAACCCTGTCAGTACATCAAAAAACAGGTAAATTATATATGTCCAACTAATACTAAGAAGGTTTAACCTCACTAAAAAAAATAATAAGCAAATTAAGCAAACAGAAAACAGAGTGAAGCTTAGTATATATCTGTGACTTGCATCTAACTGCTCTTTTGTTACTGACTATCACATCATTTATTGGAAAAGTTTTGCTCATGGATTCCAGGCTGTGAATCAATGATGTGAGAGCAAGAAGTATCAGATGGTCCAAAACTTCTCAAGCACGTTCCTTATTTTCAACATAAGCACACAGAGATGTGGATATTAAAGCATCAGAGCAGAAATCAGTAGAAGTAAGTTTCCCACAAGAATCTGAGGATGTTTCCATTAGTATGAGATCCTACAGCTTATAGTCTATCACCATGGGCCCAATCTGAACAAAATCTGAAGGGAAAAATTCACTTCCATATGCCTATTTGCTGTAAAATACTTCATACAATGCAATTCCATAGAGTAAGCCAATGGGTTTTCAGGTATATTATAATGCAACCAACAGCCCCATTTTTCCAAAGACACATAGTCATAGCTTCTGCTTTGGAAAGTTTAAGATCTCAAAGTCAGGTATAAGTGCAAGGCGGGACTCAATTAAATAGCTAGAGAAGGGTTTATGCCACATATAGGATTAAAACCGTGTGGTGGTGTGTTCTCCCCTTTTTTTCCCCCTTTCCTCTCCTTGGCTCCTGCTTGAGCCATAGCCAAGCTATGGGAGGTGTGATGAGCTGCTTTTGGAACTCGGAGAACAGCTGGCTAGAATAAAAACACTGTCTGGAGGGGGGCACCTAGATACTTTGTTGCCATGAGAATATGACTATAGGTCAATTATCTTACTCCATAAATAGTGGACAGCCCCAGAGCCGTTTGAGCTCTCCTGTATGGCAGTGGCTGCAAGTCAGCATCTCCCCTTGTGTGAGGACACTGGCTTGAGGTTCTGCACTTCTACTACCTCTTGAGAGATCTCTTGCTGCAACAGATTCTCTGTAAGTGACTAACAGCATGCTTAAAACTTTGAAATCTTATCTAAGTGATAGAAGGTTTGCTTGCATATAAATATATGTATATATACATATACACATAATCCTTTAGGCATAAAGTGTTGATCAAGTCTAGGGCCAGGATTGGATCTAGCAGTACTGAGACTCCTCTCTGAGGAGTTTAGAGAGAAAGGGGGTCCTTTCTGAATGGGTGTCCCTGACAGCTTGTCTGACCCTGTCCTCTGCAGCAAATAGTCTACCTTCACATAGAATCTTGTAAAACACTGTCACATTTATCATCAACCTTTGTTAAACCACTGTCTTAAACTGATAAATATTTCATGACTTCTCTTCCACTTCTCTTCTTCAATCCCTCTGTCCACAACACACTGTAAATGCTCTTAATCAGCTACCCACCTTATTATCTTCAAATTGGCATTTTATTATTCTCCCTGTAGAAGTGTCTGGAAAGAGAAGCTTAGGAGAATACAGGCTGTGCCCCTTAGGCTTCTAATGTTTTTTGCAGTCAAGAGCATATGAGTGCAGAGTGACTTACTGAAGAAACAGGAGGTTGGGAATAGAAAGCAACAGCAAAGCTGGGTCAAAAAGGTGAGTTTTGAGGATCACATCACTCATTACACTACTACTCTGGAAGAGGAGTACTGGAGAAGATTTGGGTATAATGGAAGCACTTCAAAGCAAAAGGAAGTCAAAGCTGGATTGCTTTTCATTGCCAGAGAGAAGCACACATTCCTGCAGCAAAACGGAGATAAGGAGCAGGGGAAAAACATAATACCAACACTGCAGAAGTGACAGAAAAAGTCAATATATCTGGAGATACAGAGAATGTAAAATAGATAAGGAAGTTCAGACAGCAAAAAGAGAGGGCACAGTCAGGCTGTGATGCTGGATCCAGGTGAGGAGAATTTACAAGAGTCAACAGGCAGACTGGGAGTGAGGGACCTGATCCAGCTGACTAGGAGGTGGGACTGGCTCGGCAGACATCTGGGAAGGTTTAAGGGAACCTGCCTGCCTTGGACAGAGGAAAGGAGGCAATGGGCAAAGCAAACCTGCTGATTCTTTCTGGTCATGAAGCAGCGAAGGACAGAGATGCTGGAGAGAAAGTAGTATTAGAGACACAGGCTGCAAGAAATGAGAAGACAATGGCATAAAACTCAGAGCAGAGCAATTCCACAACAGTAAGGGAAGCGCAACAACAACCTTATTGTTGCTGATCTGCTGGGAAGGAGGAAAGTTGAAAATGCAGTAGTAGGCATGGCAGTGAGCTCTACAATCCAAACTAAACTCCTTCTGTCCTAATTTACAGTTCTGTCACATTTCTTAGTTCACCTTATTCTGTTCAGGCTGATTAATTTTGTTTGTAGTATCTTTAACACACTGGAAAAATCATTAGACATTAGAGGTTTTAACTAACATACTCTCTTAAGTATATGGTGCTGCTCACAATTGTCCTCTCATTAATCCTAAATTGGATTAATGACCTAGGTGATGTTCATTCCTCTGGGGGCTCTGCCACTACCCACATGTTTTCCCCTCTACCAGCCAGCACAAGACTGACAAGGTCAGCTAATGAAGTAACAGCCAGCCTCAGTCCTAACAAGAGGATGATGAGGGAATAGTTCACAGCACTGTAGAGATGTTTCAAGAACCACTCTTGCTACCATTCTTCAAGTTGTCTGTCTTTCTGCTTTAGATTTTTTGTTAGTTACAAGAAATCAAAAAACCAACCTTACAGAACAGGAGCTCTGGCCCTGCCCAAAGATCTAGTCCTTCAAAGCCAATTTCCATAAATTGTGAGTGTTGCCAAAAATTCCCTTTACCTCCTGAGAATCCTGAGAGTAAGTCCCAGTTACTGGAATAACATCTAGTAATGAATTAGAGGAATTTTTTTTCTTTTTCTGCAGTCTAGCTGCAGTGGGCTCTAAATTATTTTTAAAACATAATGGATTAAAACTTAGTGTGAAGACCACTCATTAGTTTGTACAAACAAAACACATTTAAAACTTTCTTTCTGAAGATATAATTGTGCAAAGTATGAAAACCTGCAGTCTCAAAGAGAGTAGGAAGCACAATATGGACTCCCAAGAAGAAGGCTCCTCCTACTCTCCTACAACAAGGGAACTGACCTTGATTTTCATTACTTTTTCAGCCTGAGACATATCACTCACTTTGTGGTTAATTATCTTGCACCAGAGCCCATGACAGTGGTTTGATTGTAGAGCTATTGTGGGTAGAACCAGATCCATTAGAGTCTCCCTGAGTACAGGAGCAGACTGAGGCTGAAGAATTTACCAACTCACTCAGTGTAATTACTGTCAGCATGAGGCAGGCAGGTACGGAAGGAAGAAGAAAAGGATTTTTTTTTTCTTTTTTTTTTTTCCTTCCCCGGAAAGTGCTTGAATCTAAATGGATGGCAGCACCAAGGTGTATCAGGAGAGAGGGTTTTGTAGATCCTTATTCTTCAATTTCTCCTTCACATGTGCCACTTAGTAAATATTGAATTAACCTGGAATTAGTGGACAGTTCAAATGGGATATATTTTTTTTTGGAGAAGGTGAAAAGTCAAGGATGTCATGTTTCAGAAAGGTGATGAGCAAATATTAGGGAAAGTAGAAAGAAGATGCAGATGATACAATGGAAAGAATGGAAAGTTATTTATGTAGCAGCAGTTGCAACACTGCAGACAAGTCTTGGCATAAAAGTTATAGCCATTAGAAATAATTGTAATGGCATTTCAGATATATTGCAAACAGTCTTGCAGTTTAACATACATATTAGGGAGGGCTGAACTGCATGCAGTTCCATGAGGAAAAGAGGCAACCTCTGTAGGACGGTAAGTTCCTTCTGCAAACATGCTTAGTCATCTCTTGGGAAAAATTCAATAGACTCAGTTGAAGTGCTTCATTCCTAATGCCATGTCATGTTGCCATACTTCTGCTTGATACAATTGATAAGATATGCTCCAGCCAAGGTGCCAGTGTGCCCAATAGGGGCAGCTTAAAGATCCTAGCCCCTACACAGAATTATTTGAATGGGAAGGGATCTTAGAGGCCATCTGGTTCCAAGCCTCCCTGCCCTGCACAGGGACACTTCCCACCAGCCAGGTTGCCCTGTCCACCCTGGCTTTGAATACCTCTATGAATGGGGCAGCCACAGCTTCTCTGGGGAACTTGATGTAGGAGAGACACTGTATTTATGGATGGAGGAGTTTCCACTTAAGTCAGAAATGGTCTGGCTGTATTGGAGGCTGGGGAGGAGCCGTCCAAGGTGGAGGCAGCTAGCAGCTGGCCTTGGCTGCCCACAGAACTTCGGCTGTTGAACAGCAGCTACAGGCTGAGCTCCACTCCTCAGCAACTCCCCACTGCTTCCCCAAGCCTGCATGATAAATCTCAGAAAAGACAACTCTAAAAAACAAGAAAAACAGCTGCTGTTTTCACCCTGTAGTTCTCAGTGAGAAGAGAAGCTGTCCTCCTTGGTCTTCAGCTTCCGCCCAGAAAGTACCTGCCTTCTGAATACAACCAGAATAAAAATGCTATGTTAAAGCACTGTTGGTCTTAAAGACTACCAAAACTTGAAATACATATTCCATTTACAATAAAAAATAAAAATCATCTTCTCTCAGAGAAATTTTGCCAGCCACTGCATAACCTGAAGATTCTTTTTAAAGAAAAGTGACAGAATGTGACAGCTTTTTATTTTCAAGCAGATGTGGTCACCCAAACCAACTCAGGCAGATGTCACCCTTCCTGTTTGACAGCAAAATTTTCCTGATTCCTTTCGGGTTTTGGCTTTGCCACCCTCCACCACAGTCAGCAATCTTAACAAGCAGGGGCAGGAGGAAAGAGAGAAAAGACTGCTCAAATCTCTTTCAGTAATTTTTTTCCCCAGCATGTGCTGAATTGTCCTGGGGAAGTACAGCGGGGGAGGGAGGAAGAGTTCCTGGGGAGATGCGAGCTCCTCACATTGTGTGCCACTTTGCTAGTTCAGCTGACAGCCATGGGAGAGCAGAGACAGCCAGGCAAGCAGCTCCTGGCTCCTGCAAGCCCACCCAGCCGCAGCCTGCTGTCTCCCAGGAGACTGAATCCCTTATTTCCCAGTCCCTCAGTTTTCCTCTGCAGCCTTCAGAAGGATTCATTCAATACTATTCTGCAAATACTTTGAATATTCTGTTTGCAATAGCTTTATCAAAGTCTGTGATAAAGCTTTTCAACATTTAAACACTCATCCCATTATACTTGGAATTTACTTAAGTATTAAAAAAACAAAAAAAAATCAGTACAAATGTGGCCTGGGACTATATAAATATTTGTCCATATTTGGGAAATGGTTATACATATATAATTTCTAAAAAGCTCCTCTTGCTATGGCAACTGTAAAGTTTTAAAAAGAAAAGAAGAGCTTTCATCCCTTCTTTGTCCACTGTTACTGGAAATGTGTAGTTAAGTTTTTAAAAAAGATTAACAAACCACTTTTTGCAATTTCATTTAGTTTTGCATGAACTTTTTAAAAACAAACGTCACCAGGAGTTTGACCAATTTTTGAGCACCAAGGAAAGCCTTCTTCATGATGTGAATTTTAAAGATTGGCCAAAGTCTTATGTCAGCTGCCTTGTTCCACAGCCTGTCTTTGAATCCTCTTAGGAAAGTCAGGGATACCCACAAACAATAGAATTAAAATCTGTCTTTAGGACTGGCAAACCATTCATAGCTCTGTCTGGCTGCTTAGCATAGACTGTGCTAGGCCTCAAGAAGAGAATAGACCCCTAAAGAAGCAATAATTTTCAGATTGTTGTGTACAATGCAGTGATAAAGCTCCCTGTCACATTTTTCTTCCCAGTTACTGAAGTTCCCATTCAGATGAATTGTCACAGTTTCTTCAATCCAAACAAGCACCCTTCCGGCCTTGTTTGCATTAAAATGTGATAAAACTAAAGGTGACTTTAGCACAGCTGTGCAGAAAAGTGGATTAGGTCAAAGTGACAGCGTTTGTTAGGCCCCATCACAAAGGTAGTTCAAGATTTGTCTAGAGCGCTAATGTGGGAGAAGCAGAAGTTTCTTAAACCCAGACATTTGTAATAAGGCCACAAACAAAAAAATACTACTTCATTCACCCAAACCCAGTTTCCCAATGGTGGCAGGCCAGCCTGATGACCTGTTGTGACAGAAAAATTTGGAATGGCACCACAAAACAAAGTCCCTTGTATTTCCTGTCATTCTCTCTGGCCATCAAGCCAAAACCCAGTGCTGCTGTCAGCAAGTGCTGAGGACAGCATGGACCAGCTTGTGCTCCTCAGAATGGACAGACACCAGATCCAGAGCTCTGCCATGAGATCCCCAAAAAGACACAAGTTATGGGATGTAGCTGTGGAGGGAGAAGCACTGCAGGTCAGGTTTTCCTATTAACGGTGCTGCAGCTTTCAGTAAAGAGGGCTGCTTTTCTTACTTCACTGTCTTTCGGGCTCCAATTTCTATTTTTAATTTACTTCTAAGGGAAAACCCCACCAAAGCAAAAAGCTATGGGAAATGGCACCCTTTGCATGCCACCTGCTGGCAATGTTTTGTATTTGGCTAAGATGGGGCACAGTATCATTTTCTCCATGACATGAAACACTTATAAAGTCAAAGGCTGGCAGAATAATATGAAAAAGTTACATGTATGAGTACATTGGGCCATTCGAGCAGCGCCAGAATATGCCATCAAAGCCCACCTTCTCTGCACAACTCATTTCTTCACCTCATTTATGGTTTGTAACCCTCAAGAGGCAGAGATGTGCCATTAATCTTCCCAGTGCACAAGTGAAAACTCTGAAGAAATATGGGACAGCCTCCTACAGCAGCAGGATCTACATCAGGTTCTACCCAATAAGCTTTTACTAATTAAAGGTAATAGAAAACTTCTGTAATTCTGGGATATGTTTTCAACCTAGGTTTCACAGACAGTTGTCATTATTTTTATGTCCTGCACTCATGTTAATTCCAGGAAATGTGGCCCCTCAAGAGAGATGGTCTGTGCCACAGGATGCTGCACATTGCATGGGACCACAAACAGCTACAGGGCAAGGCAGCTACCCAGTGATGCTAAATAAAAGAAAGAATAACAGGAGGCATGTTGTGGACTCCTGGATGAATTATGAAAATTAAAAGTGTCTGAAAAGGACACTTTTAATCTGATCATTCCTGCTAGCATAAGAAAACACTTGATCTGTTCTACTCAAGGTACTCATCAGGTATTCATTGTATAGCCCTACTGAATGAGAAGCAGAAGCATATTTTTATGTGTCCAACCAGTCAAGGTTTCCTTCAGCCAGTAAGAGCAAAAGCTAAACATATCCTACTGAAATAAACACATTTCTTCACAGGAGAGTATGGACACAGCACCATTATGCCATCAGTGCATCATCAGGAAAGGGTATCAGCACACTCATGATCACAGAATCACAGAATATCAGGGACTAGAAGGGACCTTGAGAGATCATCTAGTCCAATCCCCCTGCCAGAGCAGGCACACATAGAACAGGCCACAAGGGAATGTGTCCAGGCAGGTTTTGAATGTATCCAGAGAAGGAGATGCAACCACTCTGGGCAGCCTGTGCCACTGTTCTGCCACCCTCACTGTGAAAAAGTTTTTTCTCATATTTCTGTGGAATCTTCTGTGCTCCACATTGCATCCACTGTCCCTTGCCCTATCATTAGATGTCACTGAGAAGAGCCTGGCTCCATCCTCCTGACACTCAGCCTTTACATACTTACAAACATTAATGAGGTCACCTCCCTCAGCCTTTCCTTGTAAGGGAGAGGCTCCAATCCCCTAATCATCTTCATGGCTCTGCGTTGGATTCTCTCAGGCAGTTCCCTGTCCTTGAACTGAGGGCCCCAGAGCTGGACACAATATTCCTGATGTGGTCTCACCAGGGCAGAGTAGAGGGGGAGGAGAACCCCTCTGCACCTGCTGACCACCACGCCCCTTCTTATACACCCCAGGATGTCGTTGGCCTTTTTGGCCACAAGGGCACATTGCTGGCTCAGGTCCTGTCAACCAGGACCCCCAGGTCCCTTTTCCCTACACTGGTCTCTAACAGCTCAGTCCACAGTGATACTGATACATGGGGTTGTTCTGGCCCAAATGCAAGACTCTACATTTGCCTTTGTTATATTCCATTGACTTTCTCCTCACCCAACTCCCCAGCCTGTCCAGGACTCACTGGATGGCAGCACAGCCTTCCAGCGTATCAGCCACTCCTCCCAGCTTTGTGTCATCAGCAAACTTGCTGACAGTGCACCCTAGTCCCTCATCCAAGTCACTGATGGGACATCACTAGACACAGGCCTCCAGCTAGACTCTGTCCCATTGACCACAGCTCTCTGGCTTCTTTCCTTCAGTCAGTTCACAGTCCACCTCACTACCGGATAATCCAGACCACATTTCCTCAGTTTAGCTGCAAGGATGCAGTGGGAGGCAGCATCAAATGCTTTACTGAAGTCAAGGCAGACCACATCCACTGCTTTACCATCATCTACCCACCTGCTTTACCATCATCTACCCACCTGCTTATGTCTGCATAAAAGGTTATCAAGTTGGTCAAGCATGACTTCCCCTTGGTGAATCCATGTTGACTCCCCCTAATGATCCACTTGTCCTTGATGTACCTAGATACAGCACAAAGAGTAAGTTTCTCCATCACCTTCACAGGGATGGAGGTGAGACTGACCAGTCTATAGCTACCTGGGTCCTCCTTCTTGCCCTCTTTCTTCAAAGAAAGAAAATTTGCTTTCCTCCAGTCTTCAGGCACCTCTCCTGTTCCTCATGACTTACCAAAGTTGATAGAAAGTGGCCTAACAATGACTTCCGACAGCTCCTTCAGCACCCTTGGGTGCATCCCATCAGGACCCATGAATCTGTGAATGTCCAGATTGCTCAATTGGTCCTTAACCCAGTCCTCATCAACCGTGGCACAATCCTCCTTTATCCTTAGTGAAGGCTACTGATTTATTGGAAGTGACCTCCCTAGAGTGAAGAGCTCAGGCATCTATTTAACATAAACTTAAACAATCTTATGGAACTGGCTACCATTAGTATACGCTCAAAACACAGAGGAAACTAAATCTCCTCCTAGTTTACAACAGGGCTTGTGAAGAGAGGAGTCTAAAAGATAGGTCTGTCTGGGGTGGGGTTGAAATTTGTGGCAAGGGTTCAGGAATTCTAGAAGACAAAACCCCAAAATAGAGGGCAAAATCCCTCAACTTCAGCAATTTATACCCTGGAAGCAAGTGTGTCTTCAGCCTTGTCAGCTGATGACATTTGCGCAGTTCTGTAGCTTGGCAGATGCTCTCTCTGCTCACTACAGATGCAGCACTCATCTGAAGATACAAAAGCCAACACTCTGGTGTGGCACACTCAGGAGAGAGCTCAGCACATGGGCTTGCCAAGGCCAACTGTGTAAGACCAAGACAGATGAGATGTATTGTGGGTAGTTTTGTCATTAAAATCTCGTGTGTAAACATTTTTCCCCAGAAATTAGCCAACTTCTCCATTTTCTTCTGAAGATATTTCTTCTACAGATTTTTTTAAGTTCTCAGACTTCAGGATCTTCCTCCTTTGGTGATATTTTTCCACATAGAAAAGTCAAGACTTATTCCATTTTCATCAGTTTGAACACATTGCTAGTCTTGAGTGTGAGCTTATGTTAAATTACTATTAACTTCAGCTCACTTGTGGATTTGTAAACACTAACTAGACAACATCAAGTCCAAATGGATGCAGGTTATTTGAGTTTTAATCCAGATAATATATTTGTTGAGCACTGATATTTCTTTTATCACCTTTGAAACGGAGCTTGGTGAGGGTCTGAAGAGATCCCCATGGTCATAGACTCTATTGAAATGCCTCTGTACCCCATGTGCCTCCAGAGCAAATGGAAGCAGATTCCATTAAGATCTAACTGGCCCCACCCCAACTTGTGCTCAGCAGCTGTAATAGGACACATTTTTTTCACATTAATCCACCATAAAACCTTTTACTGTAGCCCACTTAGCTCTCAAGAATGAAGTACATAAAGATATTTTCAATGGAAATTCACCAAGGCATTACTCTTTTGTCAGAAGGAACAGCTCAGGAGTTTTTAAACAGCAGACCAAATGAGCACGGTGTTCTCTTAATTGTAAAGTTGTTAAGACCCCCTTAAATTTTGTTAAGGAAGTTTCAGGAGTTATAAACCATTTATTTACTCATTTATGGAAGCATATACATTTATATGACCAGTTCCTAATCACGGAGCATAAACCCATACCCATGCTGAAGGCAATGAGCAGACCTGTCATTGTCTTTTTATGTAGAATTGTGCAGTCCTTCCTTAATTCTAACAGCAAGAGCTGCATTCTTTCTGAATAGCACTTCTCAACCCCAAAACATATTCAGAAAGAAGTGTTTGCTGTAATGACTTGAGGAGGCTTCATCACACTGTACCCTTAGAAGGGCCTATGGAGTTTCCCCTGGGCTTGGCTGGGGATAACCATTGCAGTTCCTCGTTTGAGACACGCTGAGAAATCTGTGGCTGATTCATTTAAGAGATGGACAAGAATGCTGCCAAGAGAGGCAGCCACAGGCTTCACAGATGGGATGCCTGTTAGTTGTCAAGTTCATGAAAGCAGGAGCAGCCCAGGTTACAGGGGAAAATGTCCCGCTGACACCTCCATTAACCCCAGCACCAACTGCAGAGGGAAGGCAGCACTGTTGTGAGCAACAGAAGCTCAGACATGGCTTTTGAGCAGGTCCAGGACCTGCAGGTGATGGAACTCTACCACAGAGTCAGTCCCTGGGCTCCATCCTCCCAAACTCTCAAAGCTTTTGTGCTTCAGGAACTCTCTCAGGACACAAGTGTGCTTCACTCCAACATTCACAACTGAGATCTACACACACATCTCACATACCCAGAACATAAATATGCCAACATACACCCACAGAAATGGGACACATGAAAATCAGAGTAAGCTTCCATATGCAGTGCAGTGTTTCTGTGGGAGCTCACTGCCTGTGTAGCTGCTACAGCAGGTATTTGAGAGTCAAGGCATCACCTTTACCCTGCTGATAGAAAAGAGATGAGCTGTCATCCACTTCCAGCTGATCAAGACCTTGTTAGAAGTTTCTGGAAAGGAAAGAAAGGGGAAGGAACCAAAGAGGAATGAAAGTAGCACACTGGTATGTTTTGAGCATGATAATACAATCAGACCTAGAACTTACTATAAGGATTCAGTTCTATTGTGGAAAGAGCAGAATGTTATTACTTCCCTAATTAGCCTGGACAAATAGAGGGGCAAGGTGTTAATATTACACAATCATGAGATAAAAAGACAGTCGCTCCGTGAAAAGCTGCTAAGTTTGAGCTGACTGACTTTAGAAACTGGCACAAGAATACAGATTCTGCCATTTAAATGCCTGTTTCTTCAGAATTATACTGGTTAACTGAAGTGCAAACTGTGCAAGCAGCATGGAATAATTTCCATAAACTGAGTCTCACTCCTAAGACTGACTTTGAATTCTGTATTGATTAAAAATAATTTCTTTATCTCATTGTACACACTCCATATTCTGAATACTGTAAGTACTGCAATGACACTCCCAAACAGTTTTATCCTTAAGTTTCTTAATAATTATGACCTTTCTCTAGTCTTGTCAGAGGGATTTTCACCTTGCTCTGACTGCATCCTCTAATGTAAGAGAATGAATTTATTGTCTTTACCGACTCCTGCCTGCTGATGCATGCCCCTAGGTCAGTAGTACACACCAGCTCTAATCATGCCAAGATGACATTAGTTTAAGTTTTTCCCAACCTGAAGGCAAATGCCTCCTTCATCACCCAAGTGTACTTACATTTCAAGACATCCAAAGCTAAACCTCCAGGCTCTGGATTCAAAGTGAATGTGTTAAATGCATAAGAAACAATTTGGTGCAACAGTGAGAGGATACATGCTATTTAACCTGTATTTAAGTCCTTCCTTCTTTTTTTTTCTCTCAGGAAAAGAGAAAGAACTGTGATACACTTTCACACATATGATAAAAGAAAAAAAACCTGTTTGGTTTAGCTTTCTTTTTCAAGAAGTGCACTTTTATAGAGTCAAGTAAGGCAACACTTCCCTCCAGAACAAACACAGAGATATTTTCCATGCATTTTAATTCACCACTTCCTTAAGTTGGAAGCTAATACTTTTAAAAATCTTTAGTGTTAATGATTTGACACTTTGGACAGTTATCTTAGGGGGCAGAGCATCAGCCACAAAACAAGTCCCTCCTTACTGGGAGACCCCCAGCAGGTTTTCTAGGAAGACTGAAAAAACAGCTGTGTTTTCACATGAATACAGGTGAACTACCTGGTAAGGTCACTCTATCTCCTCCCTGTCCAACACTTGAACTCTCTGTAGACCTCTCTACTGCTCTGCTGTTGCCCCACATACCTGTTAAATCAGTATAAACATACTCCTGCACTGCCCAAGTCCATCACTTTGAAAGACTGGTATTTCAAGAGGAGCCCTGGCTGCCTTTTGCCACATTGCAGAAAGAGAAATAAGAATAAATTGTTGTGTTTCATAAGCCTGTGAGCTTGAAACACAGACAGCTGGCTGAATCCACCTGCCTCACATGACCACACGCTCGGGCACACACCTAAATGCAGACACAGCAAGTTCTGCTCTTGATCTGGTAGTTGGCTTCTCTTCCTTAGTCCTCCTTCTGTTCAGCAAGAGTAACTTCCAAGAAGAAGACTAAGTGCCTTCATTTCCACCTATAAAGCAAGAATAATTTGTGTATGACAGTCCATGAAATCTAAACAAGTACTGAGAAACTTTCCTCAACTCTGCATTTTTATATTGGTCCCAGAATTGCAGCTGGAGTTACAAACACACTGAAACAGCCAGACTTGAAGCCAACCTCTTCAATTGCAGCCCCAGAGTAACTCTATATGCTTGTATCAACATGTAATTGATGCGGGAAAATAATCCCTAGGAAAAGCTTTAAAGTGACATCTTTTAATTTCCAACACACCTCAAGGTATCTGAAACTTCACAAGGTACTTTACAAAGTGGTCGCAGCAATTGACACACTGCTCTGATCCAGACACTTTAACTGATAACAAAGTCTAACCTTGCAAGCTTAACTGGCTGAAAGCTTTCTGTGTTGCTTCATAATATTATTTCAGTATGAATTTGTCTGCTATTTAATTGGAAATAAATAATAAAGCAATCAAATAGGCTCACACTGGCATAGAGCATCTTCTTTTCTTTAGTTTAATCTCCATTTAAAATTAAAAAATCTTTTCTCTGTTCTTACTGAGCAAGGTCTAATGCTTCCATCTCTGATCAAAGATTTGCATAAGTCACATTAATAGTATTTCTGCTGATGTTTTGTTCTTCATTTTTAGTATCTATAATTGATCACAGAGTATCACCATCATAAACTATAGTAGTACATTCTCCCTTCTTTTTACATTGAATTTTATTGACACATACTTTGTATTATATGGTGAAGACAAAGCGATTGAAAATAAACCAGGTGCACATTCCATTTTCTACAAAAGGAACTCACCCCTTTGTTCTCAGTGGCATAATATTTCTATAAGGGCTCTATGCACTCCTAATTCTAGAATTTTTTTAGGTCTTCTGATTACTTAGGTAGAATTTTTATGTTTCATTACAGAATGCAATGGGAGCAAACAAAACAACATCGCAGGGAAAGGTAACAGTCATCATTAAGTAATTTTTATCAGCTGGCTTAAAGCACTGAAAGCCTTCTCCAAGTTTGAATGCACAGAAGCTTCAATTTTTTATCTAAATACACATTAAAAGCAATTGCTGCAAGGGCAAGAAGCTGAAACTTGCCCAGCACTGAGCAAGAGCCACAGAATCCAAGACTGTCTGGATTGGAAGGGCCTTCTGGAGATCACCAGTTCCAACCCCCTGCTAGAGCAGGTTCACCCAGACCAGGTCACACAGGAATACATCCACTCAGGTTTGAATGTCTCCAGAGGCAGAAACTCCACCACCTTTCTGGGCATCCTGTGACAGGGCTCTGCCACCCTCACAGCAAAGAAGTTTCTATACTCAAGTTTATGCCTGTTCCCTCTTGTTCTGTCACTGGGCACTACTAAACACAGGCTGGCCCCATCCTCCTGACATCTACCCTTTCAGTATTTATAAGCATTGATAAGATCCAAAAAACCCACAAAAACTGTTCCAGCACATGACCATCATGGGGTGTCAGGAGAGATGAGAAGGGATGGTTTGTAATTGCCATGAGTGATATCATGCACTCCAGAAAAGCAAGGACAACTTCAGTGTTTTCCCAGATTTCTGAGAACGGTCCACGTAAAAACACACTACATGATAATTACTGAAAGCCATAGATAAAGGGAATATTACTTAAGGTTGTTTGATCAGATAACTAATGAGAAATTAAGATTAAATATGCCAGAATTTGTAACAGCTTTTATGATGGGCAGAAACAGTGAATTCTTCAAGGGAAGACTGTGGCATTTGTATATAAATATCCTAGAAAGAAGCAATAATAAAATAAAACAAAACACTAAATGGCAGAAGAATTGTAATCATTATTTCTATCTAAGAGAGTTTCTAACTTTGGTCAAATTTTGACAATAAAAACACAATCTTTAACAGCTGTGCTGGTCACTGAGGCTTATCGCCCTTTAGCTGCAGGGAGAAAACCTCATTCAAGGAACTCACATTATTTGTCATACAACTGATTTATCTTCATCATCCCAGTATTTTAAAAATAGTAAATAGGTCAGGGAAAATTCTTCATATTCGTTTCAAAGGTCAATCATTGCCAAAGCTCAGGTTTTGCTTCTTATTTACAATAGGAAAGTGAGCTGGGACACTTCTTGCACAACCGCTACACACTCCCTTCAGTGCCGAGGGGAAAACATCACCACGAAAAGGAGGTCTGGAAATTTACAGGGAATTTATATAACCATTGAATAAATTATATATAAGATAGTTGCTGGTGTTTAATGTACCACCAAGCATGAGAATCTGTGGGGGCAGAGTTTGGCCTGCTGTTTATTGACACTTTCCAAGTGAAGTATTTTATCATTGTTTTGGCCTAATATGAAGTGACATCTACATTGTTGCTTTTACAGCTTGCTTTCCTATCATTAATGTGACTATTAAATACTTGTAGATTTTACTCCAAAGTGATTATTCAGAGCAGAAAATAGATGAAAATTGTTTGCAAGAGGGCTTTGAGAATTCACTTTCAAAATGTATGTGAAACAAAGCCCATCAAATACTAAAAGACAATCCAAGTGCATTGAAACATGATAATTCATTTCTATCTTAGATAGTTCTGTAAACAGTCCATTATACCCTTCCCCAAACAGGGGTGAGGCTTTTAAAGTGCAGGGAGGGGGATTCAGACACAAAGTTCCCACTAAAATCAACGACTCGCTCAGCACCACTTTGAAAGGTGACCCGGGGCACTTCTTCCCCTCTCATTGCTCAGGGGTTACACCCCAGCCCTCTTCTCATTAGGAAGAAATAACTTTGTCTCTTTCCTTTCGCTAAGCAGAGAATAGTTTTTTGTAACTTGTGACTGATAATTTTCAAAGTCCCAAATTCAAATGGCTGTTTTGTTTCAGGGAAAGGAGGATCAACAGGCTCAAGATTTTCCACCCTGAATATCTCCTTTCTTAATGCTCAAAAACACAGAACATCTATTTTCAAAACTGCTGTTGGTAAAAGTTTCATTTAATTAACTATAGGCACACACAAACAAACCAATCCTGTTTCAATGCTACATGTCAATACAAAGATTAGATAATGGAGAACAGACATTTAGCTTAGTTTATATAACCTGACAGTGCTTCTATCCTTCCTCTCTTTCACCTAGTGTCATCTTTCAGTGTTTCTCTCTAATTTTATTTGGAACAAAATTAAAAGATGGAGATAAAAATAATTCCCAAAAGATAATTGCAAAATGATTTATGCGCAGGTGTTAAATGGTTTCTGGCATTGATGTTCTGTAGAACACAACATGACAACCTTATGGCATTCAACAGAGCACCTCCACGTGATTATCCTGCTCATCATCAAAAGGGACAGGAACCGAATCCTGAAGGCAAAGTTACATTTTGATTAAATTTTATTATCAGTGATTCTGTTTATGGTTCACTAAGGTATTAATTTCTTTCACATTCCATTGGCTTTTACCACTAACTGTGTTTGACTTGGAACACACTCAGCTGAAGCTTTCCATAAGCCACCAATTTTTCACCTACTGCTTCTGCATCCTTCAGAGAGCCCAAGGAATCCTTTGCAGGAACAATTCAATGCTTTCTCGCTGTCTCCTGTTAGTAAACCAAATCACCATCATGATTAAAAGTCCTGGTCACAGCCTAGAGCCAGCAGGGGCTGCTCAGCAGCTCCTCTGAGGCACACAGAGCTTGTTTTGGGCCAGCTGTTGGAGAGAGCACAGGCAGTGAAACATGTTTCCAAAGCTGCATTGCCAAGCATCTGAACAACACGTATGGCAGGCTGTTAGTGTGTATTAGCATTGCTTACATTGCTGCCAGTGGTGTAGCAATGCTTGAGAGAGCTTGTTGTAATTAAACTCTACTATTGGAATCTTAATCCTGAGGCTTTCTGATTTGTCATTCCCACTTCACGGCTGCACACCCAATTTTCTGCCTTCTGTCACTACAGCCCCTGGCTGCAGAATCTTTCCACCAGCACCGGATGGCACCCAGGGCACATACCACAGACACAGCACCTCCAAACTGAGCCATTGCTTTGGAAAAGCAGCTGGCTGCCTCTGGTGCCTCTTCATATTCATTCCAAACCCAAACCACTGCAGTTTCAGAAGGTTTCAAGCTTTGTGCCCCATCCTATTTCATGCTGCACTCAGCTAGGTAACTCACCACCTTCTACCGTAGATTTTCTTGCATCCCCGCTATCTCTGAGCTTACAGTTGAGAACATACTTGGCAACTGTATACCTCAAGCAGATTCAAAAGTTGTTCTTCTCCATGAGAATATTTGTGAGGCTAAGGAAAAGGAAGGCTGCTATCAGGAAGCTGGGATACACAACTAGACACAGACATACACACTCAGAGAATACAGAATCAGTTGAGTTAGAAGGGCCCTTCAAAGGCCATCTTGTCTGCCCCCCTCCAGTGAGCAGGGACATCTTACACTGGATCAGGTTGCTCAGAGCCTCAGCAAGCCTGGCCTTGAATGTCTCCAGGGATGGGCAACCTGGGCCATATAGCTCATATTAACAATTAGCTCCTTACAGCAGCAATTCTTGAAAGAACATCCACACAAAAGAAAACTCCACATCACCAAAAGCTTTCTTGCCTTGGAGGAATTCCCCTGTTATTTATGCTAACAACAATAACCCAAACATCAGAAATCCTATGGATCATTGTGGTGGCTGTTGAGCAGAGACACCAGATGGCTACAACAGGATTTGGACTGAAGCTGTGTCACTCTTCCACTGGATCTCCATGCTGGACCTCCCCAGCTGTGCATGCATCCCTTTAAGTCACATGCACTAAAAGTGACCTCTGGAATTTAGAGCTTCCCAGAGGAGCTGATTTTTGATGTGTCATGAGGTAGAACAAAATCTCCAGCATGGTGAGTGAAAACAGGAGGATGTCTGGGTCTTTATATTCTTAAATTTACACATCTCTCACATTTTGAGGAATAATTTCAACCTGGTTTTTTTCATATAGTAGTTTTGGTATCAAACAAAGAATAAAAAGAAAGGAAAATGCTTAGAGAACAAAGAAAAATGTCTTTAGCACTACAGGGTAAAAGAAAAAAAAAGATATGACTATGAACATTAACTTTATTTTCAACATTCCCCACATTTTTCTTGGTGATAAATGACTTCATGTGTAGTTGCCTTCAGGCTTAGATCCATAGCATCGTTTCATGTTATTCTAAATAAAATTTAAGGTGGACACTAAAAAATGTTCTGATAAAACCCAACTCTGTCTGGTACATGCACACAACCGACACTATTCCAACAGGGAAAGAAAATGGAGCAAGAAGCAATTCATGAAACATGTTTGTTGGAAACAAATCCAGTATTTTCCTGTTGTCTACAAGTGCATTAACTACAGCATTAGTCTTTCCCCTTTGGTTAAGAGAAACTCAAGCAACAAACACCCAAAATGTGAATGGTAAATGGAGCCAACCCATTATGGGAAGACTAAAGTTTGTGAAGTAACCTTGATTGTTTCCTGCACACAAATAAATAATGATTTCTAGTAATGAATGGGTAGATTTATTTACAAGAATAACGCCAAGCTGAACAGAGGCAAAGGTAAAAGATTCTCATATTTCATCTCAGCTAATGAAAAATACCAACTTAACGCCTACAAGTCAATCAATGGGGGCAGACAGCCAAGCAGGGTGGGGGACATGTCATTAGCTTTGTTTTATGAACTTGTTCAGCTCCACTTAATTGTTTCAGAGGTTCAGTTTAAAATTAACACAAATATTTCTTTATTTATTTTCAGGGGGTTTTGTGTGTGTAAACAAAGAGTTTGGCACTGACCAGACTTCATAGCTGGCACCTGGCACAGACTGCCGCACACCAGCAACTCATTGTTCCCTTGTTTTGTTGCCTACAGTTGCATATAGGTGGTGGGAGAGGACCTAAAATCAAGTTCACTTTTCAGCAAACGCTTCACCTTTACAAAACATTGGGGCAACAGGGACAAGAGCAGTCATTGTCTTTTTACCCCCTCTGTGGGATGGCTAGAAGTTTCTGTTACTGAAAGCAGCTGTTACTTGCTCCAACCACCATCTTTGGACATAAATGAGAAAGCTTGTTCCTAAAACACAGTTGGGTTTTATTTCCTGATCCCACTCTGGGTCACAAACAGTTAATGGCCACTTCTGTGGCCTCCAGACTTCAAGGGCCTGCAGCACCTTGGTCCTGCAGGGTCCTTCCTCACATACAGGTAGATCACACAATTCCAGAATATCAGGGATTGGAAGGGTCCTTGAGAGTTCATCTAGTTCAATCCCTCTGCTGGAGCAGGAACACCTAGACCAGGTCACACAATACTGCATCCAGATGGGTTTTGAATGCCTCCAGATCACAGGCCACTATTTATCCCAAAGGTCTCAGAGTAGTTTTGGTCTCATGAAATACACTGCCATGACATTAATCAGTCCCACAGACAGGATTTTCTAGCTCAGGTAAAATGGTACTCTGAGCCCAGGGCAGGGAAACCCCCTTGGCAAGGGGAGTTGGATAAAGCTCCAGGGCTGTCAGGACCCCTAATTCCCTCTGAGGGCTCTGACACTCACCACTGGGAATTGCAGTCTTGCTGCACAGCTCTAGCCCACTGCTTCTCCCCACTTGGCATCTAAACATAATGTGAACTGGGCCAATAACACAGCTACAAGAGATGGTTATCAAGTTTCTCAAATTGGTCACATGCAAATAAGCAGCAGTAATCTTTGCAAAGAGCTAATGGGAAAAACACCCAGCAGAAATGCACACAAGGAACACACAACACATGCAGGCACATAGTTTTCTATGGCAGATACTGTAAGAAGGCCTGACCAAAAAATTATATCCTATCAAAAAGAGAGTACAGACTGAGCTCGAGAATGTGTTAATTAAGAAGCACAAAGGAAACATTAATCAAAGGCCTAGAGAAGAATAAAGATGTATAAGTGAAATCATAAAATTTGTTGAGTTGAAAGGGACCCTCAAAGGCCATCTAGACCAACCCCCTGCAGTAAGCAGGGACATCCTGCACTAGATCAGTTTGCTCAGAGCCTCAGCAAGCCTGGCCTTGAATGTTTCCGGGGATGAAGTTTCTACCCCCTCTCTGGCAGCCTGGGCCAGTGTCTCACCATCCTCATGAAGAAGAAATCCTTTCTAGTGTCTAACCTAAAACTACTCTGCTCTAGTTTCAAACAATTACCCCTTATCCTATTGCTACATGCCCTGGCAAACTATTCCTCCCCAGAAAAATAATCCTTATTTCTTATCTTATTGAACAGCGGTGACCAAGACTAGACTGAACTTGGGAGAGCAAGAAAAGATCTTTGAATGTCTGTCAATAGCTAGGGAAGAGTATCAGCAGCTACAGGTCCTCTTTGGTAGAGGAACAGCAACTTGTACACCTAATTCTTGAGTCCCTGTGAGTCTGCAATGTTGAATACAAAGACATTCACTCTGTGACTCAGATAAGACACAATGTCCTGAGGTGGTTTCACAGCACAGGCAGCCATTTCTGGCATGAATTTCAGTATGGGATATCCAGAAGCAACAGCACAGAAGTGTCTGAACTCTACACCTGCAGCCTAGAAGCCCTTCTTTTAATTCAAATCCTGATTCTGTAGCTCACATCGACACCAATGGATGTGGTGTTGTTCTGCAAGTCAAAAATCATTTCCAGGCACAAAAGGATGGGGGAGTCATTCCAGAGTTTGTCTTGGGATGCTGAAGAAAAAGAGGTATGAGTGGAAGTAGAAGATATTATGTTAAAGCATGAGCAGAATGCCCCAAAATTCAGCACGGCAAGAAGCTTCTGAGAGCTGCTGTCTGCTCTGAAGCCTTCAGCATCACTTTGTATTCTCTATCTGCAAAGCCAGCATTTTTCTCTTCTGTATCTTCCTAGAAACTTCCAATGAACACTTTACCACTCAACTGTACTCAGCTGGGATACAAGATTGAAGCATCCATTGACACTGGACGACACTTTTCCTTACACCCAAGTGAGATTTGATGCATCGGATTAATTTTAAACATTTTAATTGTACTATATCACTTTCTGGTTGTAGCTCAGATGTAGAAACAGACTAAAAACAGCTTCTTCCAACTGCATGTTTAAAAGTTTGTCCAGTATTCCACGATTATATACTATCCTAAAGATATAAGGATTCTCTTATTGTGTTACAATTAATCAAACATGATGATGGTGTGACAGGGGAGAAGTGTACTGATAAGGCTCAAGTAAGAGCTGAAGAAAATTATGACAAACTGTTGACTAGATTATTATCACAGTATCTTCTCTACAAACACCTCCATACAGTTTTCTGCATGTTCTGCAGCTTTTATATCAAACACAGGGAAAAGAAAAAACAAAAAGCCAATACAAACCAAACAGTACCTAAAAACTAACATACAGCTCAGTCTGAACTGCATGAGCTGTAACTGGATTATTTTTCTTTGAATTCTGCTGGCTCTTTTCTCTCCCTTTCATACCATGTGCATTGTCAAATATTAGTCCCAGGATTTCACTGTCAAGCTGACAGGAGACAAGGAATCCCAGAATGGCCAAGCCCTCTGGAGATCATCTTGTCTGACCCCCTGCCAGAGCATAGTCATGCAGAACAGGTCACACAGGAACACATCCAGGTGGGTTTGAACATCTCCAGAGATGGAGTGTCAACCACCTCTGGGCAGCCTGTGCCAGGCCTCTGCCACCTTCACCACAAAGGAGTTACTCCTCATGTTCAGATGGGACTTCCCATGTTCAAGTTTGTTCCCATTTCCTCTCATCCTGTCATCAGGCACCACTGGAAAAAGCCCAGACCCATCCTCCTGATATCTATTCTTAAAGTATTTGTGAGCATTCTTTCTTCCAAACTGAAGAGACCTAAGTATCTCAGCCCCTCTTCATAAGAGAGATGTCCTACACACACATAGTACTCTCCAGCCAAGAGGAAAAATGGACACTAACCTACTAACTGTAATTCCAAAGTTAGAGGGAAGAATGGGCTTATTCTCATCAGAGATAAATGTGTGGATACATAGAGAAAAGTAAAGATCAGAATGTCATGAGGTGCCACAATCATTAAGAAGTAAAAAATTCACAGCTTTGCTAGCATGTAAGCATCAACAAATGAACCATTTCCCCCTTTGGAGAAACAAAGTCTGAATTGTGGAGCAAGATGGCAAGGTAGCAGGCAGCAGTGTTCTAGAGGTGTGTGTTACTGCTGACAGTGGAGAGCAAGCAGAGATTGTCATCTTTGGAGCTACGCAATGAATTGCATTCAGAGCAAGAAGGTTGAGAATTCAGAAGAACAATATTCTTTGCTTACCATTTTTAATGGCAAAAGGAAAAAAAAAAAAAAGGAAAGAAAAAAAAGGGAAAAAACAGCCATAGGAACAAAGATCCTGGTTTTCTCTGAAAATATTTGAGTCAGGCTATGGTCATTTTGAGTCAGTTATCTAAGAACACCGGAGGGACAATGATTATGGGGATGAAAGGTGCACTATTATACTGCTTATGTGATCTGTCTTTCTAATTAACTATATTGAATTCTGCAGGTAATTTTCTGAAAGATGATGCTTACTTATTTGAACAAATTTAGGGAGTTCTAAATTGCTTTAGGGCAGCTGAGATCCTCATGCTACTGGATATTAGAGTACAGTTGAGTGTCCATTACCCTACTTATGTGACATCAGGTTTTTTAAGATACCCAAAATAACCATGGACTTCTCTGGGAATGGAGCCCCTCTGGATGAAAGGTGCACTATTATACTGCTTATGTGATCTGTCTTTCTAATTAACTATATTGAATTCTGCAGGTAATTTTCTGAAAGATGATGCTTACTTATTTGAACAAATTTAGGGAGTTCTAAATTGCTTTTGGGCAGCTGAGATCCTCATGCTACTGGATATTAGAGTACAGTTGAGTGTCCATTACCCTACTTATGTGACATCAGGTTTTTTAAGATACCCAAAATAACCATGGACTTCTCTGGGAATGGAGCCCCTCTCTTAGGACAATTGTCATTACTGGGTTATGTCACAGGAGGTCCAGTACCCCTCCTGGAAACAGCTGGCTTAGCCACTGGATTTGGACTCCTAACAGTCTCTTTGCCACTGTAAAGGTAAGCAGAGATTCAAACTGCAAATTAATTTGTGAATAAAAGTCCCATCTATTTTTACCTGCCCTTTTGTGCAATTTATTTCAAAAGCCAGTATAGAAGCCTTTTACTGGTAACATCTTTTCAAGATGTCCTGTAGTTGGAAGCCTATATAATTCTTCATCTTTTTGGAAAGCTGACCTTTATTTTCATGGTCTCATTTAACAAGCTCTCCTTTATTAGTATTAGAAGACAGACTTGCTCATTTGCTTGTTCTTTGAAGGGAAAAAGTACTTCAGATGTGGACAGATGACACTTCAAGTTAAAAGAACACATCGGGATAAACCCAAGTGACTGGCAAAAGTAGAAGACTAAAAATACCTATTCCCTTTTACTACATACTTTTATTACCAGGGCACTAAAAAAAGGGAAGCAACTCAGAGGGGATCAGTAACAACCTTCGGATAAATCAGCCAGTATCTCTCAAACTCATTGGCTATATGCAGAAATGTGGCATCAGTTATTGGCCTTCAGGGCAAAGATTGCACAACAGATGTCAAATAGACAAGATGATGTGAATAAATACAATGGAAAAACCAGGATCTCCAACAGACATTGTAATTGGAGCTACAGAATGATTTTGACAGAGGGAGTATCACCATGCAATGAGGTTACAGTACCTGACAGGCAAACCTATGCACTGCTAGCATGGCAGAACCTGTGGGTGCTCTTACCTGTGGCTTCAGCTCCCCATCACCATGGGTCATGCATGGAAATCCTCGTCTGATAAGTTCATTATCTCAAAGCCAGAGTGAAAGTGAAGATAAGCCCTGGCCTGAAAGGAGAGAGAGGCTGGAGAGCATGGCATCCTGAGCTCCTACACATTACCAGTTGTCTGTGGAGCCATGCAGTGAAAATTGACTTTAGCTCTAATCATGACATTATTGAGGGTTTTATCTTTTCATTAACAAACAGTGTCATGTCATCCTCTTAAGAAAATGCGATGTTATTTCTGGGAAAGGAAGGAATTCACTGTAAGAGCAACACAAAGGGAAAGTTCCTCATCCTTTCAAGTAACAAGGTCAGATTTCTAGTTTACAATGTGAACAGCAGAAAATTTTATTTTTACTCACCTGGCTTTACTTCAGAGAGCTGCGGATGTCATATGGGCAAGGTTTTAGATACAGGCAAACAAATATATACTCTCAAAGTATCTATTAAAATTCCAATGACAGCACCAGTAGATGGTGCTCAAGAATACACAGCAAAGCTCAGGTCATTTGTCACACCAATACAACCAGTGCACCAGCAATGGCTTCCTCTGACACTTTTCTCATGAACACCAAGATAGAATCATAGAATGTGTATTGTTGGAAGGGCTCTTCAAAGGCCATCTAGACCAACTCCCTGCAGTGAGCAGGGACATCCTGCACTAGATCAGGTTGCTCAGAACTTCAGCAAGCCTGGCCTTGAATGTCTACAGTGATGGGGCCTCCACCACCACTCTGGGCAACCTGGACCAGTCTCTCACCACTTTATTTTTATTATTTTATTTTATTATTAAAAAAAAAAGAAAAAGTGGCAGTAATTGCAAACTACTAATCCAATATGCCACCAACAAAGCAGTTTGTGGGGAGGTAGAGATTGCAGGTGAATTGCATGCAGAGGTGTCACCAAAAGACATGTACTGGTGTACTGTCAGTATGCACCACATCTGCTGCATACTGACAGCACTGGATAAATTCCAGTGTGAATCTGCTGCATTTCAGGCCTGTCTCTCATGGGTGAAATCAGAACTTCCCCAAAAGATGAAGAAGCAAGAACCTACACTAAGCTTGTGCCAAGAACTCCAGCATCACCAAGAAGTGAGCCTGCCTGCTCATAACTGACATTCATCAGGTACTCAGCAATAGAGTAACAGAATAACCAGGGTTGAAGGGGCCTAATCTGAACATCATTGAACTCAACCATCAACCCAACTCTGACAAGAAGCTGGTCTAAACCATAGCCCTATGCTCTGTGTCTGCTCATCTTCAACTCCCTCAACCACTGCCTCAACCACTGCCCTGGGCAGCCTGTGCCAATGCTTGAGAACCCTTTCAGGGTAAATAAATTCCCTAATATACATCCTAACCCTCCCCTGGTGCAACTTGAGGCCATTTCCTTTTGTCCTATGACCCATTTTTTGGGAGAATTCAGCCGCCACCTCTCTGCTGCCTCCTTTCAGGTACTTGCAGTGAACAACTGGCAACAAGAAAAATTCCCTCCAAATAACAAGAGTTAGTGCCAGGCTGTGTAAGATTTTTTGGGGTATTTTTGCAGTGAGAAGGAAAATTTTCTTCCTTAAGCAAAGTTCTTCAAGGGGTGCCTGGCTGACCTCTAAGATTGAGTCCAGATACTCTCTGGTTCATCCCTGCCATCAGGACAGCAGTGAAGCTCTCTGCCCAGGAGCTGGTAGCATCTTACTGTTTTTTTCAACCTAGAGGCTTAATTTTGAAATCCTATTACAGACAGAGGCCTACATATAATGAACAAACTTTACTAATCAACACCCTGAACAACCTGCATCACTTTTACCCCAGCACAAAAAGCTCATTGCCAACTGACAAATGTGGTGGCTAAAGTTTTCCGTTCTTCTGACATCTATCTTGCAAAAATCGGGTGCAGGGTCCTTTCTAGCCGCAATTGTTCAAAGCAGGCTTCAAGACACTTCTTGGATGCTCAACATTACCTGTCACCCTGGCTTTCTTTTCTTTAAGCAAAGTAATGTCTGCTGTCATGGACATTATGTAGTCTTTGGCTACACATCAACTGGGTCCAGTGTCCTCTCCTGGAAATCCTGTAATATGTTTGCAGGAGGAATACTTCCCTGGTGGCATTGCATCTTTAACCACAGTATTCAGTATTCGGTAAGATGGCAAGTGATCAGAGAAAATGCTTTGTTTGTACCATGAGTCTGAAACCTTGTCCTGATTCCTTGTGACATTCCCTAGGCATCAGACAGTCAAACACCTCAAGATCAAGTATTTCTTCCTTTAGAGTCTGCTGTTTGCTATAGCACCACTTGGGTTCTCAAAAAGTAATGTCTATATAAAAAAATAAACATTAAAAAAATGCAAAGTTAGAGTACAGCAAATAGGGCTTTCAAAATTATCACAGGGTTTGGGAATTTTTTTGAGCTCCTACTCATTTGCATCCTTCAAGGTGACTACTTCTCACTCTGAACTATATGGCTAACAAGGTCTTATGTTTTTTGGTAACTTGTAGAATTCCACCAATAAACATACCCAAGCAACAATATGGTGAGCCAAAAGACAAGCATTTTTCAGGAATCTGATGAGGAGAAAAGGAGGATGGAAAGAAGTCAGACACAGAGAAACCTGCAATTATCAATAGGATGGATTTTCTTCCCTTTTTGACAAGGACAGAGTTCCCAAACCTATTATTACACGGCCCTAATTATATATCTCTGCAATAGATCACTCAGTTCAGGAGAAATACCTACTGACTGGGAAACATCACTGATTGTTCTTTTTTTGTAGGCATACTATCTGACTGGAGTAATTACAGAGCTGCTTCCCCTTTCTCTCTTGCTCTGAAGATTCTGAAGACGTATTTCTTCCCAGTTTGCACAGAATGTAGCATCTTGAATCTCCTGATTTTGACTTTTTGGATCCTCCTCACTTCCTTTTCTTCCCATGGGCAGAATATTCTCTGTATTACTATGCAGGAAGAAATCTATTGCCACAGCTTCAGCATCCCATCTTGCTACATACTATATGTGCAACAAAAAGCCTTTGCGTTCAGTCATGAAGTTCTTCCACTAATTTCATAAAGATTTGGCTTCCAGGATTATCACATGGAACAAACAGAACAAAAAAGTTTTAATATAAGCAGTTAGCTAGTTGGTTTTGATAGACTGAAATGAAGCTTTATCTGCCTGTGAGATACCTATCTATGGCACGTCAGCTGGTTACTTAACAAGAACCTGCAAACACAGTCACAGCAGCCACAGCACACACTGTTATGTCACTCCAAAACAAAAGCTACAGCACAACATCTAAATAGGAGCATACATCAATATAATAAGAGCTTAAAATAGGCAGAACTTAGATATTTTTACTGACTTTCACAATGAGCCTACAGCTTGAATCTGCCTTTTGAATAGAACCTTTCTCTAAGCTCTACAGTCTATCTATACAAGTTGTGCCATGACAAAGGGATCTGGTAGTGCTGCAGGCCTGCATCCCCTTTTGGTGGTTCTTTCCTACCTAACTTGATAGCTCTGCATCCACCATTTATTGCCACCTTAAAGAAACAGAGAATTAATCAAAGAAAGGGTTGGATTGGAAGAGACCTTCAAAGGCCATCTAGACTACCTCCCTGCAGTTAGCAGAGACATCCTGCACTAGATCAGGCTGCTCAGAGCCTCAGCAAGCCTGGCCCTGAATGTCTCCAGAGATGGGGCCTCCACCACCTCTCTGTGGGCCAGTGCCTCACCACCCCCATGGGGAAGAACTCCTTCCTAATGTCTCATCAAACTCTTTCCTGCCCCTAGTTTCAAGCCATTGCTGCTCGTCCTGTCATACCATGCCCTGCCAAACAGCCTGTCCCCAGCTTTCCTGTAGCCCCTTCAGACACTGGAAGGTCAAGTCACTACAAATTCTCCCCACAACCTTCTTCTCTCCAGGCTGAACAGTTCCAACTCTCTCACCCTGTCCTAGTACAAGAGGGGCTCCATCCCTCGCATCATCCTTACGACCCTCATCTGGACCCTTAACAAGTCCATGTCCTTCCTGTGCCAAGGGCTCCAGAGATAGATGCAGCAATACAGGCAGGATCTCACAAATTAATATAAATTGAAGTAAGATACCTTGAATAAAGATAAATTAATTTCCCTTACACAAACTTATCCACCCGCAGCTCTTCTCACCCTGATTTGTGCAAACCATTTTATTCCAAATATAGACTCTTCATGTCAAATCTTCTGCTCTCCTGACATACTTTTGTCTTTTCTTTTGCTTCCAAAACATTCAATGTAGCAACAAAAAGTTTTATGCCTAACTTACAGGTTTTTCAACAGAAACAAATAACAGTTACAATCTTCAGAACTTTCAGGAGATTTATCTCCTGAAAGTATATTTCTGGAAGCCACCATTCCACTCTACAAGTGAGCTTTTTAAAGGCAAGTATGTGAAGTGAGAGATGGTGGAGTCTCCACCCTTGGAGACATTCAAGGCTAAGTCTGATGAGGCTCCACTGCAGGATGCCTCTGCTCACTGCAGGGGGATGGACTATATGGCCTTCGAAGGGCCCTTCCAACTCTGTGATTCTATGAAGTTCACTTTTACTGTCATTAGATGTCAAGTATTCCATGAAAAATCACCAGGCAAAATCAAAGTTCAGAAGCCCCTCTTGTCTTTCTTCTCATCCTATATCATTGAGTTTATAACAGATTAAAAGAAAAAAATCTTCATCTCATTCATTCTGACCATGCCATATTAAGTTCCCTTTTGCCTGGGTGACTCCATTCATATATGTATGAATAGAAGCAGCAGAAGAGACATTCAAGAACTTGATTTCATTAAACAGGTTTTAAAACCAGTTCTTAAACCCAGTCTAGTCAGGGGGAAGTGCTCTTATACCACACAGAGGCTGTGCCTGAGCCTTAAGTCTGGGATGATTTTATTTATTTATTTAATCTAGCTCCTGTCTAATAAATGCTGCAAGCATAAAGTTCCTTTATGAATATATGTATCTTCAGAGTAATGAATTTTTCACATGATGGAACTGTTTCCCTAGTTACTACAGAAATTATTCAATAACAGAGCAAACTGGTATGTAAACAGTAACACTTATCTAACCGATTTGCTGCTGACAAGTGCATACCACACACTCCAATGGCTCTGTCCAGTTCCAATGTGCTTCCTTCTCCCAGGTCCTCCTTTCTTCAGATCCATTTTCTTGTTCCAGTGAAGTACTTCTCAGCATCCTAAAAGATCTTGATAACATCATCATCAATAGCATTCAGCTGCTAACAGTATCTTTTCCCTCAGTCTAGAGTTGAATGCTATCCAGACATCAAACACATGGAAATAATGTCCGAGTAACACATCCCCTATCAATCTGATGTCAACAGCAGGCTGTTCCTTATCAGATTGAATGCTGAACTGAGAAGATGATTGCTCAGAAGGTCAAATAATCAAAACTTATTACCCCTCTTGCCTGACATTTTTAATAAGGATTCCTGGTGTTGAAAACAACAGTCAACAGCAAGACAAATTCCTCCCCTCCCCCTGATAAGACTGGAAAAGTCTCAGCATTAGAGGTGGAACCTTGTGGCCTTAGAAATGAATGTGGTCCCACCATGTTCAGCGGGGCAACAGTCATCAGGGGAGATAAGTACCTTCAAGTCGTGAATGCTGAAAAACACCTTCATAGTATAAATCATATAAAGAAGCAACAATGTAGTTTAAAATCCATCTTTTCCCACAGGTCTCCATGTAAACACCAGGACACACTCCTAGCACTCTATGTACTGGGTTGCTAAGCAGTCCTGAAGGTATGCACATCTTGTGATTTTTTCTTCAACGGCATGGACCTTTTTTTTAAATTTTATGTAAAAGTGGGGCCAACTACTGCCTTGGTAACTATCACAGCCATTACAGGGTGTTTTTCATCTTTAAGATTATCCACCTTTTCTTTAAGAAAGCAAATAAATTCTACTGAAATGTTCTATGGAAATACTAAGATTCAACAGAAGATTACACAGTCTCACAGCTTGATCTCAGAGGCCTTTTCCAACCTAAATGATTCTCTCAACTGCTCACATAATGCTACATCACAGAACACTATATCCAAGTTCTTTATTAATGGACTCCAAATGACAAAGTTTTCATCAAAAATTTACTTCTCTGAATATTCTCCATCTTGGCCCTTTCTGGGAACTTCCCTCCAATATTTCATTCTAAGAAGGAGAGTTCTCTCTTTTTCTCTGTTTGCCTCTAAGAGCTTACCAACATAGCAACTAGTTAGACAAAAAGAGCTGGAGAATATTAACATTGTGTCATATTCTGCGCTGACTACACTGAGCTGACCAAGACAGATGTAGTCCTAAATCAGCCAGCATGCAAAAGAACCACCTAGACTCAGGAGCCATGATGAACCAATGCCAGCCAATGCTAAAGCCCTTGGCAGTTGCTTTTGTATCTCTCTGCCACTGAGAAGTCTGCAGCTGATTTACAAAACACAAGAGGTACCTAAAAAAACTAAATCAGCAGGAAATTTATTCTAACCCATAGTATAGAAGACATTGTGACATTATTGAGCACAGGCTCCACAGAAAAACAAAGCAAAACACCCCATGGAAATGTATATTCAAAGTAGGAATTTCTACAAATTATTTACTTATAAGAGCAATTTCTGAGCAGGGACATGGCTACATCCACAATCTGGGTACACCTGCACTTGAGAACATTACCTTTGCATGTTGTGATGCACAACATAAAAGGATTATAAAATCTGAACCTTGACTACATTTTAACATTGTTGCACCTACTCAGCTATTGCTATTGTTTAAAAATGAGACATCAAGAAAGTTGCTGTCTTTTAATTTTAGAGAGGATTTAAGGAAGAGTGTGACACAGCATGCCAGTTTATTAACTATTATCTTGTGCATGGGGAAGTAGCAGAGAAAATGTAAAGGTGAAGCCCAAGTTCAGACAAACTAAGATGTTTACTTCAACTGGATAAATTTAGACTGATGGGGTAATGAAAGGGGCATTGACAACCACTTGTGAGCTCCTTTAACATATCTATTTTCAGGAAATGTAACATCTGGTGTATACCACATCCATTATCCTATCTGTCCAACTTAAGTGCACACAAATAATATATGTGCATGACTGATTTCTCTGCTGATGTCTTTATTATTACTTTGAGCAGATGAAATCTAGACCAGTCTTTTACTGTTACATTTTGCTTTCTGCATTCCAATGTCAAATTGCTTAATTACGTGATCTTCAGTCACACTCTGTAAATGCTTCTTGCTGTCGTTCTAGCACCAGCAGTTAGGACAACAAACGAAAAAGTCTAGAAGCAAGAACTATTTCAAAACCATATCAGTTTTTGCATTACTTGCAAAAACCAGAACTAAAATCTTCAACGATTTGTCATGAAAGCTAAAACTAGAAACTGTTTTCTGTGAGTACTGGGCTGAGGGCAGAGGGACCTGTTCTGATCTCTGGCTTTCCCTCAGGCTCTCCCCACATTATGTTTGCCCCCAGCCCATAATTTTTGGCTCTGTCTCTGCAACTTTTCTCAAAGCCATCCAAACTTGATTGAGTGACTTCACTTGCCATAGAACCTTGCCAGCACTGGGGAGCATCAAGGCTTTCACTGACAGCCTGACATATTAAAGAGTAGATGCTCCTGTAATAGAGAATATAATTGCTCCTAACTTTGTCATCAGAGATATTTTCCTGGGCTGGAGAGAGAACAGTGCTATGTGCAAGAACTGTGGTTATATCAAAACTGGAGGGAGCACTTGTTTGTTGCTATGGAGCATTACATTCATCAGAGCATCTAAACTTCCATAGGATGGTGTTTCATATACAGATAAGACACTTATCATGAAACATAAATAGTCCAAGGCTCATCTTGCTATCCCTAGTACCTCCCTGTTTAGATTTTGACAAATAAAACAACCCTTAGAAGAAGCAAGAGCTTTCAAATTTATTGATGTGAACTGTGCTTGCCTCAAGTTTTTCAAGCATATCAAACTCACATTTCAAGGCAACTGTTTTCACATTGGAAGCCCTGAGATGTCCAACATAAAAATGGGTTAAAAAAGAGCACTACCATAGACTGTAATTGAAAAAGGGGAGATAAAGATGAGATCTCAGGAAGAAATTTGCTGTGAAGGGTATGAGCCCCTGGGCCAGGTCCAGAGAAGCTGTGGCTGCCCCATCCTTAGAGGGGGTTCAAGACAGACTGTACAGGGCTTGGAGCATCCTGGGCTGGTGGGAGGTACCCCTGCCCAGTGCAGGGGCAGTGAAACAAAGTGGTCTTCAAGGTCCCTTCCAACCCAAACCATTTTATCATTCTATGATTTGAGCTCTATATCTTCACGGGGATACTCAGGGCTTGATGTCTCAGGCAGCAAGTGAGGATTAAAGCCCTCATCATGGGCCAAGTAATCTTCTTGACATCTTGCAGATGACACCGAGCTGCATACCGCAACTTATGATCTGTTTCAGCGCCACTAGGGACTCCCATGACAGCTCTATGCCCCCAAAAATAAAACTTAGCAAATTAATACTACTACTTTAAAAGTGCCCTAAAGGCCACACACACACACTTGGAAACAGTGCAATGCAAATTAAATGCGTGGGAGATGAAAGATTTCAATAAGTAATCTAATAATAAATAAGTAAGCAGTCTAATTTTGAATCAGTCACACCAAGTCATTCTTAGCCAGGGAACTGAGTGCCAGAAAAAGCACCAGGAGCTTGAATCCTGAATGTCCCTCAGAGTTCCAGCATTTGCAAATAAATCACTGGAAGAAGAGCATGGGCAGGAAGTCTGGGAACAACAGTGGGGGAAGAACACAAGGATGTCAGCTGCCAGAGAGCTACTAGATTTGACTGTTGCCATCTTTTTGGGAAATCTTCACTCCTCATACTGGTGCTTCTTCACAACTGGGGGGTAGGAAAAAGAGTACAATGTATAGGGGAGTGAAGGAATCAAAAGCTAACAACTGATGAATCCAGCTCTACCTCTTCACTTCTATTTGAGCTTGGCCATGCTCCTGCTCCTGGGGGATTGCTCTCAGTGCCTGTGTCCTCTGTCACCTTTGTAGGAGACTACAGTAAATTTCTTCCCTTTTGTTAGTGGGAGCAGGGAACTTGCCCTTAGACAAGCAGTGAGAGACTGGAGACAGAGAGGATGGAAGCAGTGAAAAAACTTCATACACTGAGCAACTCCTTGGGAAGATGTGAGAGTTACCAAGGAATCGCAAGAAGCAGAAGGGGAATACTGGGCCATATAGACACAGGAGATTTAAAATTAAGACAAGGCAAAAAGTGGACACCTAACAAAACACTCTCTCTACCAAGTCCTGAAGCCATGGGAGCTCAGAGTCTAGGTTCACTGTAGCACAGTAAAGAAGGATCTCGACACGTGGCATGCCCTCACTACAGACTTACTGAAAGTCACCATGTCTGAAAACCTTTCTAAAACATTCTCTTCACTTATCAGCTACTGGCCGACAAATGATCTTCGGCAAGTTGGCCGAAGAGTTACAAACTCTATTTTACTTTTCCTGAGACAGGCTATGCAAGTCAGTCCCAAGACAAGATACATTTGACCTCTTAAGTGAGATGCACAGCTCAAACCACATCTTTCTTGACAAGATTCAAAGAGAGAACAAGGCTGAAAGGAAAAAAAAAAAAAGAAGTAAAGCAATTCCTGCAGTGCTGTCCCAGTTCATCCATTTAAACACCCCTCCACACAGCAAGGACGTTGCTCGTGCTCTGCCATTACCAGTAGATGCTTTGGGATAGGACTCAGAAGCCTGAATGGACAGGGTTTTCACTCCACTAGCTAGAGCAATGACAAATCTACTGAATAGGAGTTATTCATAAATGGTCCATGTTCACCGAATGGCAAGAGGATGCCATTCATTACCTACCCATTAGACTTATCATCTACAACATTTTATCCCCCCTGCCACCTCAGCCATTTCATTGGAAAGTAGATAAGTATAACAACACAAAAAGGGAAGGTCTTTTTTAAAGCAAGAGGAGAAAAAGCGCCTTCACCATCACCATGCACCATGGTATCATTATCGGCACTGGAGTCCCCATGGACTAAACACTGGAATTTAGATTTTCTAAATGCCAGACTATGCTTCCTCCTCAGTCCTGCCTCACAAGTAGTTATTTTGACAATGTGCAATGCAAACTACCCTGACTGACCCTGCCCCCAGGGGCTGGAAAGACTTTGCATCATGTTGCAAACTTGTCACCTATCTACAATCTATTACCCCAGTTTCTTCAAAACATCAGGTCTGTGTTATCTTAATTCTTGATTTGAGGAATTCAGAGACTTCAGTGAAGATATGCATTGGAATCCCATAAGTCCTCTCTATGAGCTCATAAAGCATAATCTTAACTGAATTATTTTCATCATCTATTTAAACCATTAAAATGGCTGCTCTGTGCATTATGTGACAAGATTGAAACTACAGACTAGCTTTTGAAAAGCGATCACAAACATCCAGGTCACTTGGTATTCCTCAAAAGCATTTTTTCATTTTAAAATAGTCTTGAAAGTGCTTTTGGAACAGAATCATTAGTAAAATGCTGATAAAAGAAGAAATTTTTAAAAAAATTACAAAACCTCAGTGGTTCAAAACTAGAGCAGGTCAGGGTTAGATGAGACATTAGGAAGAAGTTCTTCCCCATGGTGAGGAACTGGCCCATGTTGCCCAGAGAAGTGGAGGAGGCCCCATCCATGAAGACATTCAGGGCCAGGCTTGCTGAGGCTCTGAGCAGCCTGAGCAGGATGTCCCAACTCATTGCAGGTGGTTGGACTAGATGGCCTTTGAAGGTCCCTTCCAACTCAAAACATTCTCTGATTCTATGTGAACTGAATTTTACAAAAAGGTTACAAAACAAAAACATTGTCCCAATAGGTAAATAAATGTACATCATTGCCGAGGCACCTGGTAAAGATGCACAGGAAGCATAAAGCCTGCCAAAGTTTGCACCCACTTCATCAGTAACATGCAGAGAATGTCATCGTGTTTTCCTCAATGAATCCAAAGGCAGCATGGGCACAAGGATACACCTTTGCCAGCACCAACACTTCAGATTCTGTGCTCCCAATCCCTAAATCAAAGAACAACCTGCATTGAAGTCCAAGCACACTGACAACAGCAGAACTTCTATGCTGATGCAACGTCCTCTGTTTCTTTACTAGATACAGAAGCCAAAACAAACGTGGAGGACCCACAAAAATACACTAAATGAGCATGTTGAGCACTGCTCTCAAGGAACTGTCCTACCCCTACCACACTTCCCATACAGAGTTGGTGTGGTGATGACAATTATTCTTGATCAGCAGGATACAGTAAATATTGCAATAAAAATCACAGAAGGCTTGTCACTACATGTGCAAGACAGGGATTGTGTCTGATTGTGTACCTTCTTTGCCCTACCCCACCTTGTGAGGTGTTGGAGGATTTTTTGATGCAATTATGCAGTGAAAGACATGAAATTCAATTATTTCATGCTAATATTACCTTTGCAAGAGATGACTGGTAGTTGCTAGCAGCTGTTAGGAGAAGTCCAAGAAGGCAATTTCCAACCATTTCCACAACAAAGGAGGTAAACAGGATTTGATTTGAGAGTTTCTTGCAAGAAGTACCCAGCTAAGTACTTTGGAATAGGCTCTGAAGTGTTTTAAATGCTGGCCCAAAAGTTTAACTTCAGTGAAATCCCTCACTTCTGTAGGATATTTTGTTGGTGGACAGCCCTGTACTCCCAGTGCGGGTGCTGGCTGCATGCTGCTGGATGAGATTGGAGTCAGGGCAGTGTCCATTCAAGGTAAAACCTCCTCCTACAGAAGCATCCCCTATTGCAATAACAGGCTGAGAGAGCTGGGACTGCTCAGCCTGGAGAAGTGAAAGCTGCAGGGAGACTTCACAGCGGCCTGCCAGTACCTCAAGGGGCTACAGGAAAGCTGGGGAAGGACTGTTTGCCTGGACATGGAGTGACAGCATGAGGGGTAATGGTTCAGAACTAGAGCAGGGCAGAGTTTGATGAAACATTAGGAAAAAGTTCTTCACCCACAGAGCTGGTGAGACATTGTCTCAGGTTGCCCAGAGAGGTGGAGCAGGCCTTATCCCTGGAGACACCAAGGCCAGACGTGCTGAGGCTCTGTAGCCTAAGCAGGGTGTCCCTGCTCACTGCATGGGGGTGGACTAGATGGTCTCTGAAGGGCACTTCCAACTTAATATATTCTATGGTAGCACAATGGATCCAAACTGAGTGGCAGCAACTTCCCTTAAAACTTGCTTATCCCCTATTCATCATTTAAATTTTCAAAGCAGTTGCCAAAACAACACAACTGATGTAGAGAGTAACACGATGTCAATATTCTGAAGCCATCAATCAGGAATACTAATCTTATATATAACCACACATTAAAGCCTTTTTTGTAGAAATCAGTCTTCTCTGTTGTGTTCCCCAAGGATCAGTACTGGGACCAGTGCTATTTAACATCTTCGTAGGAGATAAGGACAGTGGGATCGAGTGCACCCTCAGCAAGTTTGCAGATGACACCAAGCTGNGAGACATTGTCTCAGGTTGCCCAGAGAGGTGGAGCAGGCCTTATCCCTGGAGACACCAAGGCCAGGCTTGCTGAGGCTCTGTAGCCTAAGCAGGGTGTCCCTGCTCACTGCATGGGGGTGGACTAGATGGTCTCTGAAGGGCACTTCCAACTTAATATATTCTATGGTAGCACAATGGATCCAAACTGAGTGGCAGCAACTTCCCTTAAAACTTATTTATCCCCTATTCATCATTTAAATTTTCAAAGCAGTTGCCAAAACAACACGATGTAGAGAGTAACACGATGTCAATATTCTGAAGCCATCAATCAGGAATACTAATCTTATATATAACCACACATTAAAGCCTTTTTTGTAGAAATCAGTCTTCTCTGTTGTGTTCCCCAAGGATCAGTACTGGGACCAGTGCTATTTAACATCTTCGTAGGAGATA
>VZTY01010477.1:33523-71655 GCA_013400935.1 Turnix velox | reverse complement strand
ATTCTATGATTCTATGATTCTACGTGCACATCAACTGTTGACGGATACTCCTCTATGAAGATTCTTTGCTTTAGGATAACTATTATATGGGAAGCTAGAATAATGACATTCTTGAGTCATTCTTGACTAGGTCTTGCGCATTTGATGCCTTGGGTTTCGCTTATAAACTATGCCAGCTGTATCATTTGAGTGTTCCCACCTCCCCAGAGGCCACAAAAAGCATCCTCTCCATTACCTGCGGGTCAGGTGGGATCTATCTAAATTACATTTTTGCTATATTTTTGTTTCATTTCTCCATTTTACAACTATTTCAAAAGCAGCAGAAGGAAACCAGTGTCACCTAGTATTTCCAGAGGTCACATATTGGACAACAGCAGAACAGAAATCAATCAGCATTTCAGAATTGCAAACATTTTAAAGAGCAGAAAAAGTTGTTTATGATACTGAAATACCTGCTGAACCAAGAGGTTTTTTAACACTGCCTTAGGAAGGTGACTGTGGGGTTTTTTAGTACATATATGACACAATCTTTTGTTATACCTCTATATGACATAACATTCTCTAGTCACTAATGCAGGACTAATCTCCCAGGCATCTCATCTGCTCTCATTGGAATGGGAGCAGGGCCAGATTCTTAAGTATGCAAAAATCCAAGAAAAAGTTTTATCTATCAGCATGTATTCATTACACTGAAATTATTATTTGCTCACTATCAGCATAAGCAGGACTTCTCAATGTATTGGAATAAGACAGCCTCTCTCAAATAGGCATGGCAGATTTAGAGGGAAAAACAATTCTGCCTCTTCCCTTGAACAGAGGCCAGGAGGAAGAAGGTTTACTGGAGAGCCCATGCAGGGAATGCAGCTGTGGTTCTTCCCATATTTTAGGAGACAGTAGAAAGGCAAGTTGGCAAATTGCCTGCTAATTGCTTTTGAAAAGTCTGTTTGTATCACACCATTGATCAGTTATAATTTTAGACAATGAGAATTTGAAGTCTCTCTCAAAGCAATGTAAACTGGCATTTCAGATAAGGATCCTGGAAATGAGATTCAGAGCATACTGTCAACAATCCCCAGCTTTTTCTATGACCTTGACCATACCACTAAAGCTTCCACCCAAAGTCAAATAATTTGAAAGTTTTTAGTACTGTGGATCTTGACAAGCTCTTTGTTCTTCCGTTCTGGACACCTCACCCATCTGAAACACACAAACCACCCCAGTGTTCATAAACCAGTACAGCTTTACTGAATGCACAAGCTATCACAGCAGGATTTCAGCATCATCTGAAGAAATAGATGTCTTCAGGCCAGGTCTATCACTAGGAACTTCTGCTGAGTCAAGTGACATTTCTCAACTGCTCAGCCCAATCTAAATTCATACCTACAGCATGTTTCCAAAATGAACCAAGTATCACCTTGAGCTGAAACCTTTCCATCATCTTGATGTTTGTTTTCATCTCAGGTTACACTCTGATCATTCTATTTTCTTACAGTCTAGTTCAAAATAAAACATTACTTTTCTCGTCAAAGAAATCTATATAATTCTAGAACACATACAGTCAAATACTATGGACAACCCAGGACCAGCTGCCCTATTCATCAACAGCTCTTGGATAACATGCCTAATTCCTAGATTTTTCACCCAGCACATTAAACAGGAGGTGATCAGTATTTGCCTTTCTGTGTGAGGTATGCAGACTTCTCTGCCCCGACAAGACAACATTTCCCTTGTTCAGCCTTCCCAAAGGGATAGCTGGAAGACACACCAACCTTACATAAGAGATCAAAGAACCACCGAGACAACCTGGTCAAGTCTTTCCCTTTCATCTGGATATATTGTTTGTGACTGTATGCCATCCTTAAAGGGTGAAGAAAGCTTCTAATCACTGCAGAAGGAGCACACAGAGAAGACAGCAAGAGAAAAGGAAAGATTAAATGTTGTTTATAAACAGGAACACTTTGGAGTAAACTGGAATCTGGCTTGAGCAGTAGCAAAAAATTAGATTCATGGACCATCAAAGAACTTACGCACTCACAGTTCATGATAGTACAGTGGGTGTTTTATTCCCAGTATAATACACAATTTGTTTTGCATTTCCAAGACTCACACCACCACACTACAATAAGAAGAACTTAAATTATTTGCAGTGTCCGTAAGACCAGGAAACAGCCACATTCAAACAGCATCATGAGAAAATTCACCTGTGCTCTGAAAACATTACAGACAAATGGCACATAGGAGAGCTTTCTAAGATCCTAAAAAAAAATCACAGATTTAAAATTTTCTTCTAGACTAGGCTTTTTTTAGTTCAGCAAATTCATTCTTAAACAGTGAACTGAATTCTATCCAAATTTCACTTTGTTGTCATGTCTGCTCTTACAACTAAGTGAGCCAAACTCCATCTACAACTAATACACTTTAAGATTGTGTTCTTCATCCCCAGGATGGGATGTAATAAGATTTCGGTAATTTAAACTCTCAAAGGAAAAAAAGATTTTTTTTTTTTTTATTTCTAGTTTTGGACCCTTTGGCAGTGCCTACAGATCAGCCAAAGAGGGGAGTGCCTGAGCCAAGCACTGCCACTCCAGCCCCCACTTCAAGATGCCCAGTGACTGCTGAGAAATACATTCCACCTTCAAGAATTCCAGCTCGTTCAAATCCATCAAGTGGTTTGAGTGCAACACATATACTGACTTAGGGCTCAGAGTGAGGGCTGCCACATACCTGACCTCCTTGAGAAGGGAAGGGGCAGATCCTCCTGGTTCCCTTGCTCCCTGAGGTCGCCTCTCTCCCACACCACCCTGGTGCCAGATGCCTAAAGCTATGAGCTCCTCGAGATTGTTGCCATTAGTGAAGTTCTACAGTAACTAATCAGCAAAACATGCTATATCTCAAAAAGCAGAAGGGCCTGCTCTGTGTAGATGGGGCTGCATCATATTTCTGTCCTGGTCTATGTTAATAGTAAAATTTTCATGAAACCAAAGTGAAAATAAGCAGTTTTAAGTGCAAGTATCCCTTGTATAAATATTTATCTATGGAAGAAAATGTGTCCTTGTGCATGACCGCAGGTGCACAGACAAACACTCAACACCAAATTCCATAAAATAGCCTTTGGACAAAAAGCTGGGCAGTGTTTGGACAGATGGCTAGTTATTCTATAAATGCCTCATTTTAGTTCAATTGTTTTTAACAGGGCAGAGTGAAGCACCGGGGGGGAAAATAATAAAGTCATCTAGAGTACCCTATTCATTTAGTACTTCAGATAAATTATATAAATAAGGATTTAGCAGAGTCCATGAATAAATTGCAAGGTCACTGGAAGACTTAAGGAAGGTGCCTTACCCCCAAACACACCAGCGCTGAGCACAGCCTGTGGGAGTCAGGCTTGCAGAGAGAAGCAACCAAAAAAGCTGAAAGCCTCAGGGAGCCAAAACTGAAAGACTGAAGAGTCCCATAAAAATGGTGAGACATATTTAAAGGAAGGGGAAAAAAAAACACACACTCCACAAAAAAAATCTCAGTGAAAAAGCATCAGGGAAACCTGAAATAGAAAAAAAAAATCCTTCCAGCTCCAGCAGCTAGCTGAGGCAAGTTCCCTGGTATTTCTCATCCAAGCAGATTCTCCCCTTTGGCTATCGAGCAACTCACACCTAAGAGAGAAGAGAAAGCCCATAACTACGATTAGGTGAACTGGTTTAGATAAAGAACTGACTTGAACCTCTGCCCAAAGTCTGAACCCAAAGCTTGCCTTTAAAATCAGTCTTAGGTACTTTTTTCTCCTTTCCTTTTCCTCTTGCCCTCTTCTCCAAATCTGCTCTTTGCCATTCCTGGTACAATTAGGAGATGTGCTAGGATCTTAGATCCCAAAGAACCTTTTGCTACACCTTGGTGGTCCTGTCAATCCTGCAGTTCCTTTCCATTCTCCAGATTTGGGTGATGTGTCTGAGAACAGACTCCGTCATGTTGCTTAAGATGGCTGGTGCCAGGTCATGATGCCTCCTCTGCTTAATTTTCTCATTCACCTGTGGCCAGCTAGTGATACATCAGGCTATCACCATGGACCTTTGGGTAAGACGACCATATAATGTAAAAAGCAGGAAGAAAAATTTTCAAAACACATTAAGGAGGAGATCCAGGCAATATCAGGTCAGAAGTAATTTTTCCATGGGATGGCCTGTGTGTGCAGACACAGCACCACAGCTTTGGCACTACTCAGGCAGCTATGGCACGAATTGTATCCACTATGGCACAGTTACTGCTGTCAGAGACAGACTTTGTCTTTTTTAAACTCTATGATAGCTAGCAGCAGCCACTGCACAGTAGCTAAAGGAAACCAGGTGACTGAGAAGGAAAACTTCATCAAATCCAGTGATTTCCTCTTTACACACAAGGTGGTTTTTCCCAAAATAAAGCAATGTCAGTGCAAGGCAGCTGGTATTTGCTTGTGAATGTTATTCAAATAAAATTCTACTGAAAATTAGTTTCCCTCTTAGTGGATTGTATCTTTAACAATACTTGAGATATTTTACCAAATACCTTTCAAGAAGCCATAAAACATCATTTTACCATAATTGAGCCAAGATGGAGAATAGAGATCTAAACCTTTGAAAGAATCAACACACGCAATTAACATTTTGCAATTTAATAACCTTTCCTACTGAGAAAATGCTTCAGTCATGGTGATGTCCTCACTGATGTGACCTCACCATGAATTTTATCAACTGATACCAGTATCTAAAGGGGCTACAAGAAATCTGGGGGGGAGCTGTTTGCCAGGGCATGGAGCAATAGGACGAGGGGCAATGGTTTGAAACCAGAGCAGAGCAGGATTAGATGACTCATTAGGAAGAAACTGTACTCCAGGAGGCTGGTGAGATACTAGCCCAGGTTGCCCAGAGAGGTGGTGGAGATTTCATCCCTGGGAACATTCAAGACCAGGCTTGCGGAGGCTATGAGCAACCTGATCTAGTGCAGGATGTTCCTGCTTACTGCAGGGGGTTAGTCTAGATGGCCTTAGAAGGTCCCTTCCAACCCAGCCCTTTCTTTGCCAGCCCTTTATTTGATTCTGTGATGCCAGGAGCTGCAACTTTTCTTCCTCCAGCCCTGAGCATGGGTCTAGTCTGGCCAGGTGTCAGGAGCAGGCAGATACTGGGGAGCATTTCCAAAGGTCTGGCTTGTAAAACAGAAAATCTGAAATAATATAGATACAGTTGTATTTTTCTGACAGCCAGGTAATGTGTCTTGGGAAGCAGAGTTGAAAGAGCTCATTGATAACTCCTGGATGGCATGTCCAAGGTGGGTAGTTTCAACAGAGCAATAGAGATGACACTTTTGACATAGGTCATCAGCAAAATTGTGAGGTCCAGAAGTGAGGATCTGTTAGACAATGATCTTAAAGCAACTGTTTGTTTCTAGTACATCCCTTCCTAGAAGTAGTTAGCAACTGCTTCTGGCTACTTTCAGAACATGAATATTGTGTCACAAGGAGTTCTGCTGTGACAAAGGACAGGAGAAAATTATGGGAGCAAGAAGACAAACAGATCCATTTTGTCTACGGACAGCATTGCAGTAACTGAGAGAACAGATTTGCAGCACAAATGCAATGCTTTTCTAAGTCATTGGGGTGGGAAATATATGCAAAAATCTTCTCAATATTCTGAGAACAATTATATACTGTAAGTACTGAAAAATTACATTGTCAATGAGGGAGTTGAGGGTGTTCAGGCTGGAGAAAAGGAGGGGAAGGCTGAGGGGAAATCTCACTCTCTACAATTCCCTGAGAGTATAGTCAGGGAGGAGGTCAGGCTCTTCTCTTCAGAACAGGCCATGGGACAAGGGAATGGCCATCAGGGAGAATTTTTATATTGAAAGGGTTCTGAAGCATTTGAACAGGCTGTCCTGGGCAGCAACTGAGGCCCTATCTCTGTAGGGATTTAAGAGCCAGCCAGACACAGAGCTTGGAGATATGGTTCAGGGCTGGTTCTTGACAGAGTTGGGTTGATATCTGGACTCTGATCTGAAATGTCCCTTCGTTAAACCTGAGAGTTTCTAGGAGAGCCTTCAAAATCACATGCTGAACACCATTTAAGAACCCTGTATTCTAAAGCTGCACTTGTATTTTGAGAAAAATTTGCTTACTTTGTGCACACACACATTTAGAAAAATCTATAAAGAGGACACTCAGGCATCAAATATCTATTTGCAGATTTTCTCTTTTCTAAAGGCTAGTATCAATAAAGCAAAAAATAGAATCCTCACATGAAGTAGCCATTCCTGCTCATTTATTCTTTAAGTATTTAGCCAATTTAGGAGAAAGGCAAGATCAAAATGCAAGATGATCGATATAAGCGCTAACACAAGGCTTAAAATATATCCGCCTTTTCCAATTTTTCTTCCAAAATATCAGAAGTGATGAAATACAGTTTAAAAATGAACCTGCGTAATTTACTCCCAAATGAACAATAAACAGATGAAAAAAGCTTTTCAGACCATCCTTTTAAAATGAGGCTAATGTGTAATCCCACTAACACTTAACATTCATTTGAATATGAAAGGACTTCAGGCTGGAGGTGTTAATAAGAACACCCCACACTTCAGATTTAAACTGACATGGCAATTTGTATATCAAGAAGAAAGAAAAAAATAAATCACTGTTCAGTCTTGAGGAAACAAATACCTTCACTCCTTCACAGGACTCAGAAGCACACATTTAAGCATCACTAATGCAAACCAGGCTTCAGGAAGACAATTTAAATTGCCCTTCAAAAGGCAGAAAAAGGAACTTATCATTAGCTTGACACCTTTACTCCTCTGAAATGCCTGAAAGGTTGGTGGTGCTACATAAAGTTACAGGTAGGTGTAAATGAAAAAATACATTCTTTACAGGGTGATAAGGAAAATGTGGACACAGAAATGTTGGTGTGACAGGCTGTCTTCAGATCTGATAGGTCAAAGTGAAGGTATGGTATAATACGGTTGGAATCCTTTATGCATTTGGAATGCAGAACACGTATTCCCTGGTGCTTTAATAAAACTTTAAAAACAACAAAACCCAACACATCACCACCAATGAATGCATCTTGTTCTTGCATTTCTTGTAAGCTCAATCAACATTTTCTGTTTCATCAAAGTAGATTTTAATTACTACATTTTTCTTCAAGTTTCCCACAGGAAATCTTGAATAACTTTTGAAAATAAGTAGAAAATCCTCATACATCTCTCATTTGCATTCTGTTGGGTTTTTGTTTGGGCTTTTTTAATGATCTTTTTTTTTGCTCATTGAATCCAGTTTAACTAACAAATAGCTATTTCTATTATAGTGTTAGCAAATTTTATCAGTGCCTGTAATACACACAAACACTGGCTTTGAATATTAGAAACTCTCACTACAAATACTGGCAAAAGTCAAGAGCATAAACTGCAATGAACGTGTCACCATCCCTCATTATCCTCATGATATAACACAATTGATTCATCTTAATTGTGTTCAATTCGATCATTGTAGATTCAGGGCCCATTTTGGCTACAGTTGTTCACAGAAGTCACATGTTCCACTGGTGTTCTTCAGGAAAGAGGGTAATATTTTTCATATAAAAACAAGGGCAGCACCTTAAGAAACTTCATAGAAAATCTCCTGAGCTGCCAAGACAAGTTTTGGTCTACAGAGAGGTAGGATAAAAGATAAGCAGCTCTGAAAATGAGTGGGGAAATAAAGAAAAAAATTGAAAATCAGACAACCTCACACACACACACACAATCCTGGACTTTTTCCTACCAGCTAAAATAAGGAAAAAAATTAAACTTGTAAATAGATGTTAATATTATTCTTGCTGATATGAAGTTCCTAAAGTATACAAGCTGCTAAAACCTTTTGTGTCTTCCTTGTGCATACATTTGATTACCTCCAATAGCCAGGTCTGAGATGGAAGAGATTGCTCCTGAGACTTTTATGCTTTTGCCACTGTTAAAAAATCTGATGTAATCAAGACAGAGTTACATCCTTCAGCCCTCAGAAAGATCAGCAAGTGAGTTAATTTCCTGAGTGGCTCACAGCTCCTGGCTTTGGAAGAGAGGAAAAAGGACAAAAGGACACAGAAATACAGGCTCCAGTAGCAAATCTCATTCTCTGCAAATGCAGCCATCTGGGATGCTCATGCTGAATACAGTCCCTCCTTCCTTCACACTAACACAAATCCAGATCTCTCAGAAATAAGAGACAAATACCCTACTCCTGGGTAGGATATTTTGGAGCCTACAGTGAGCAGAAGAGAGAAGAGCAATAAGTGAGGGAGAAACATCTGGTAGTGTTGTGCCACCTGTGTTCCCTCCCGACATATGGGAGAGTGACCCCACATACCTTGCAGAACCCCATGGTGGCCACAGTTTTTGCTACTAGTCTTTAAGGTAATTACACCTTGGCTGCTGCTACCATGACTAAAGGAGCTCACGCTGTCCCATTTCATCAGGAAGTCTGCCATGCAAATCTCAATCTCAATCCAGTCCAGTAAGATTGCCCAAGAAACCCACTCACTTCATTATTTCCAAGTTCATATTCAAAAGTCTTACTTCATGAGATTTTAACCTATCTTCAATGCACAAATTCCTTCTACTGTTCCTGTCTAACACAGGAACAACCGACCCAAAATGAATTAGTGCTTCCTACCAGAAGCACTATTAACAAAGCTGGTTATGGCACACAGAGCCGATACCCAAGCCTTATTTTATGTGAAGCCACATTGACTGGCTGACACAAATATTTATCTAGTCAAAACCATAAATTACATGGTTTATGCATGGCATGCTCCACCTAACAGGTCTACATTATTTTCTGTCATTCAGTTTGCTCATTTTAAATACAAAGTTCTGGTGCAACTCCAGAACATATCTGTTTTCTGAGAGCTGGGGAAGAAGTGATAATCAGGAAACTACATCCTCTCCCCCAGTTATAACAGCTCACAGACATCCTTAATTAATTCTGAAAGCTTTAGGATATACAGCATCCACAGCCACTAGTTTACAATTGCTTTTTCTCACCAATGTTGCTTCATGCCAGCAGAACAAGTATTCTGCAGTTCCACTACAGGAAAACACCTGTTCTCCTGTTGAGAATTACAAACCAGACATTTGGATTTTCAACAGTTCGATACTGTACTATCTGATAAAGTACCATCAGAATTCATGTTGTTCCTACTGCTCTCAGGAAAGAGAGAACTGACTTTATTTTCACTAGGCCCATATTGCTCACCTCCCTTTGCTGCCCCTGGCAGTCAGAATCATAGAATGTACTGTGTTGAAAGGTACCTTCCAAGGCCATCTAGGCCAACCTCCTGCAATGAGCAGGGACACTGCACTAGATCAGGTTGCTGAGAGCCTCAGCAAGCCTGACCTTGAATGCCTCCAGGGACAGGGCCTCCACCACCTCTCTGGGCAACCCTAACCCTTCCAATGCCTCACCACTCTCATGTGGAAGAACAATTTACTCATGTCTAATCTAAGTCTCACCCAAAGAGCCTTCACCAACAGCAGCTGCAGAGCCCTCACCATCAGCATCAACTTTGCAGCCACTGCCATTCCCTTTCAGCTTACAAAACTTCTTTCCACTTTTAAAGGGAAAAAACAGCTCACAGTCTTTTCTCTCAACAACTCAGTTTAACAGCTGTTTACAAAGCTACTATCATTAAACAGTTCTCTGCTATTAATTGGTTTTCTTGTGTCAAACACTTTCTGCCAGCAGATTTGGCTTACAGTTACTACTTTTCACATTGAGAAAGTAAACTCATTAAGGTTATGGATGCAGGAGGGAAAACAGAAGAGCAAGACTGGAAATAAGTGCGAATAACTCCTATCACAAGGGAATTTTAATCTCATTTTGTGTAGTTTGTAAAAACAAAGCAGCTTGACTACTTCTCTCTAGGCTGGTATCTTCTGGTGTTGAGGAAAGAAGGGGGGTGTAGGGAAGGGAAAGTGTTAGAAAGAAAAGTTCCTCACTTCCATGTCTGCTGGGTTTGTTTTCCTGCACTACAGTTACTGGAACTGGACATTCAGATAAAAACTCTAGGCTTCCTGTAGCTTATGTAACACCCAGAAATCACAGTGGTAGGTACTGGAATAGAAAAGGGAAATAGTCTTACCTATGGATAGTCATTGTGCAACTACTCCTACCAAAACTGGTTCTAACTTGAGAGGTGTCTGGAGCAGCCAGCAACAAGTTCACCATATTTTTTTGTGAAGAGAGAGCTGCAGAAATCAATATCTGGATATGTTTCAAGAGTAAAACTCAATGAGGGCTGGAAAATCCCTTCATCTTATATTTAAGGTAACACACAGCTTCTGCATTGTAGCTTTAATTTTCAGTTTTCAAGGTTCAAATTAAATACATTAGAGATTTGAAGGGCAATCAAATCCACTTTAATGGGCTTTTAGAATAGAGGGTGGCACATATATAAGTTTTCTTAAGTAGCATGAAAATTAGCTTACATTAAAAGATGTAACAGATACACAATTGTGCTCAAATATTTTTATTTGTTTAACATGCGAAATAAAACAAGTTACAGCAAAGCATGAACTCCAAGGAGGATTCTACCTTAAGAAAAGAAGTCTTTTGTAATAACAAATATTTGAAACTAGCACATTGCTTCAGTGACATTGTTCCCCCTAAGACAAGTCCAAACTGTTCAACATTATGAAAACTCTGCCTATTGCTTTGTACTAGAAAATTTATTACCCCCAAATCATTTACAACAGACAGCATGCATTCCAAAACTGATTTGTTACTTTAGGCCACAACAACTCACTTTCAAAGCTTAAAGAATCCATTATACTCTGTAGAGGAAAGAGCATGAATGAGATACATATTAGAGACGAGTCTAAATGGAATTCCATTTAAAAGTTGGGTAGGAGAAAGCCTGCAAACATGGCCGTATGATTTGTTTGAAGTATTCTTGGCACAGATGACTGAGGAAAGAGATTGAAGACAACTTCTATTTCATAAAGTGTGTGAACATTTGTCACAATTACAGAAACTTGCTCTCTAGGTTGGGAGGAGGCGGCCAGTTGGAGAAGCCAAAGATGATTAACAGGAACTCTTCTCTCAGGGAAATGTTGCTACCTGCTTACACAGTTCAGGGCATTCATTTTACTTCAATGTAGGACAACACAATCAGTGCTCAGCAACACTATTTCTATCCTTTTGTGACAGGGTACAATGACAGGCACTTGGGTCAGTGGGAGGTCTTAGTTTCCAACTAAGGTGGCCACTGAAATTAAACAGCTGCTGCCCAGTCTGATTAGTTCACATAAGACCTCAAGAGGAAAAGCTAACTCAGAGTAAAAAGCCTTAGAAGCCCCATAGAGACCCTGTGCCATGTAAGGAAGTGGCAGCAGGTTGCTGGAACAAGTCCTGGTGCTGAGGGTGCAGTAGACCAAACCATGTTAAAAGGGACCTAGGTTTTAACTGATGCTGGACTTTTTGTGGCACTGGTCTGAAGATTTGCATTAAAAGATCAAAGAAAGCCAAGGTTTAGAATGTTCCCTACATGCCCGATTTACAGCTTCTTTAATCACAAGAGTTACAGCCTCTTTAATCACAAGAGACAATTTGTGAGATTTTTTTTAGTTTTTAAAAAAGACTGCAAGCTCACATAATTCAGTGTCTACAAACCTTGAAAAGCAGCATAGAAGCAGTATATGGAAGGAAGAGCATTCAGTTAGTGTTTTGAAGTCCAGTATTTCTTAGGACTGCAGCATATCCACACTGCTCAACCCAGGCTTTAAATCGCCTGGAATTCTGTATGACCAAAATAAAAGGAACTGCTTTGAAAAGAAAAACAAAAACACATAGTACAGATGTGACAAGCAGAGGGGAATGCTCTGCTACCTGCTGGGGTTGGCCCACACTAGTGTGTAACCAAGTTTTATGGGTTGACAGTTGTTCTGAGTTTAACAGACAACTCTGTACTCAAACACAAAGGACAGAGCAGCCCCTACATCAGACTGCCTTTTGCTGCTCTCACGGAGAAGTCTCTCATCACCTGCTCAGGGGCTGATCATATCAGAACTGTGCCTCTTTCTGCCTGGACTCACATTCTAGTGGTCTATTCCAAAACTGCTACTGAGCACTGGACACATTGCCCAGAATGGTGGTGAAGCCCTTTCCCTGGAGACATTCAAGGCCAGGCTTGATAAGCCTGATCTCTGAGCAACCTGATCTCTGAGCAGGATGTCCCTGCTACTGCAGGAGGTTGGACTAGATGGCTTGTGAAAGTCCCTCCCAACCCAACACATTCTATGATTCTGACGGAAACAGATCTTTGGTTTTTTTAAGATGACAAAAGCCCACTCTTGTAAAAGAAAAAAAAAAAAATCCCAAACTGGTCAAAAGCAACCCAAGCTATTCTGAGCACAGTCACTACAGAATTACTTATAGAATTAAAAAAAATGCATCATTTTCTATCAAATTATTTGCTTAAAGCTACCATTTAGGACCTGGGTATTCTATGATCTCTGTCCAAGAAAAGTCCCCAGTGGCCTTTTAGGCATGCAGATAACTGTGTGAAGTGAACAGGGGATTTTATAATACATGGAACCCACGGGTGAGCACTGACACCCAGTAACAGCCAGAGGGGCTGTGGAACCAGCTTGTATTCAGCCAGTTTTTCTTTCCTTCTTAGGGAAGATAATACATACTCAGAAAATGCCTTGCTCATAATATCTCATTTGTACTTTTGCATCTGCATGTACTAAAAAACTGCTTCGAAACAAGGGAAAGATATGAACTGTAAATTGACTTAGAACCAGGAAAACAGAACAGGCCCATAACACAGATTCCCCTGGTTTTGGGAATCTGCAATGCAAGCAGCATTGCAATGCAAGCAGCAGCGCAATGCAAGCAGCAGCATAAAATACTCCTAGAAAGCATCCCAACTCAAGGCAGTGCATGCTTCTAGCTCCAGCTTTCCAGTCAGTCACTGAAGAGAAGCCTCCAGGGGGTCAGATGATGAAACTGCATATTCCAATATAAATACAAGTTCCAGTTCCCACTGGAAAGTTGGAGTGTCAACTGTTCCACCTACCCCTGTAGTTTGTAAACTAAGGGACCAAAGAGTTGATTTCTAGTTTCAAATACAGACAAGATTTTTTTGCTGTTCTGACTGCAGTATCTTGTCACTGGACAGGGGCAGATCAGCATTACATCACACAGTGGCACTAGGATCAGTTAGCAGCCTTCCTCCCACCAAAGCCCTGCTAAAACCAAGTGTTGAAAATACAAGTTAAAAGACCAGTTTTTAAAGTCCTGTAGAGTGGTAGGGTTTCTTTTCTTATTTCTGATTTTTCTTCTTATTTCTGTTCACTTGATGCTGTAGTAGAATAATGAAAACAAAAAGGTTTGATTCCTACCTTGGAGCCATTATTTAACAGCACAAAGGAAAAACATCCCTGGCTTATCAGTCAGCTCTGGGTACCAAACGCTTCTGTACAAGTTTTCCTGCCCCCCTGTGATGATTTAGGGCCACATCCTCATAAAACACATATGTACAAAGCAAAACTTTCAATTGCCTGTACATTTGAGCCCAATGAGAGTAGAAAGGACTAATTTAGAGGATGGTGAATTATAATTACATCATCTATCCATTAGAAGTACAGTCTCTGCAGCTCCCAGAGAGTTTCACAGATCATTAAAAGCCTGTCAAGGTTGACTACACAGTAACTGAAGGGGAAAACAACACCACCAAACCAAAACGAAAGAAAAAAATCCAAAACCAAACAAACCAAGCACGTGAAAAAGGATTTCTAGTGTGCATTTTTTTTTTTTGCTCTAAAATAGAAGTAGCATTTTGGAAGCACACCTAGACAAACCAGTCAGAATGTACCCAGTACAAATCTCCTACCACTGTGCTTACTCCCAAACCGGAGAGGTTCCATACGAATCCTTTCCTCTCATAGGACATCCCAATTATTACACATTTCAATGGAAGGTGTGAGACAGAGGTTCAAGTTGCAGGCGTAAGAGTGAAAAAGTTCTGCAGAACTATCTCTGAAGCCTTTCCCAGTGGAAGCCCCAGTGAAGCATCCATTTTCTTTCATGTGAAACCTGCAAGCTTTCACACTCCTGTTCAGAAAGTCTTTAAGGGGATAGAAGAGAGTCATGTTTTTGACAAGCTTTTATTGCAATACAATAAAATACAGGTTATGATCAATTCACAGCTGAGCTGAGAGATCATGAAAGAAGAGCAAAGCATCCTTGGTCTCCTCTTTGAAATCCAACCACCAGGCAGTCTACAACTCAGTTCTAGGAATCCAAGATTTAGGAACAAAGTTTTACTTTGCCTTTGAGGATAGTGATCGCACCTTGTTAAAAGAAGCTTGTTGCTTGGTCAGTTGTTCCTAACAGGTCCCTAACAGGTCTATCCAGCTCTATGCATAGACCCCTTCCAACCCGAACTATTCTATGATTCTTTCAGCCCCTATTGCTCTACCCTGAACTTAAAACAGATTTGATTTTCTAATCCCCTTTATTGATTTCCAGGCATGTTTTTGAAATGGGAGATTATTTAGATCCTTCATTTGGAACAAAGGAGCTGGCACAAGGCCTTGGTGACATGCAACCAAGCTGACAAGATTGCAGAGAAATTTGGAAGAAAACAGTTCTGGTTGTATCAAACTCATGGACTGAAGATGACAACTCAATAGCATGCTCGGCCAGCCAGAGTAAGAGCCTGACAACCCAACACATTTGCAGCTGAGAGTTGTTAAACAAGTCACCAAGGCTGTCACTGCAGGGACACAGAATTCAGATTAAGACTTATTCTAAAGAATATTCATATTTCTGTATAATCTTACCCAAAAAGCTTACAAAATCTAGTACTGCCATCAGTCATCAGGACTGTGTGCAGACAACCACCCTCAGAGGAACAGAAGTCCTTAAAGAATTCAAAACAAGCTTTGAAATGTTAATGAATGCTTTGTCATCAGGATCAGAGGGAGAAGTGGCAGACCCTGGATGCATCACAGCTGTCAATGACTCAATTCAGCACAACTGCTTCAATTTCTTCATTTTACATTTTGATTCTTGATAGCAAATTCCAGCCATATCCAGTACTTACTGAATATACCATCTTGAAAGACTGCATCTCCAAGCAGCATGCTTTATCAAGCATAGAGGCAAGTTTTACTTATCAATACACTTTTTCAAAAGAATTTTTATGACAGTTCACTGTCTTATCATTGTTTAAAGAGTTCACATTGTCCTATTGTTACATTAAAGCATTCCTTGCCAGGTAAGCTAGTCCAAAACAACTGTCCTCAAAAATGTACAGCCATCTCAGTGTCATACAACTTAGAACACAGAAAACACAACAAAATAAGAGATTCCCTAAAGTCTATCCATTGCTGACACAGGATGAAAGTCCAAAACTACTTATTTATTGTGTCTGTAAGTTATCTTTCTTCAAGAGCAAAAAGGAAAGAATTCAAGTCACTGCCAACCCCTCTGCTTCTCTAATTGAATTCAGGAACACTGAAGATCCAATTTGGATCTGAAATACTAAATTTCTGTATTATCTGTTGGTAACTTCTGCTTCCTGTGGAGCACAGGTTTCTCTCAAGAATTACCACACCACAGCTACAGAACTGGTTCTCTTCAATGTGAGCGAGTAACCAAAGGAATATGCAGCAGCAGCAGAATTTGAATTTTGTCTCAGTACAAAGATATTGCAGCTTTTCTGGGACAACACAACACAGAGGAGTCCAGAAAGTTCCTCTCTGCTTCATTATCTTACAGAACCAAAACCCAAAATACCTTCTCCCAAAACAAAAAACTCAAAAATCAAAACTCAAAGAAAAAAACCTCTACATTCCCTCCCCCAGCAAGCACAGATCTATTCACATGCTGCAGCTTCCAGACTGGGAAATTAGTGTTCTAATGTAAAGAGATAAAAAGACAAAGCCAGAGCATTCCCATTTTAGTACTCAAAGTCAAAAAGGATAATGGTGGAACTACTGCTGCACGTTCCCGATTGTCAGTCCCTACATACCTACACATAATTTCAGAGTCCAGTGACCCTTATATAACCAGTATGATTAGTAAACCATAGATGAAAAGTTATTGGATATATAACCAAGACACCTCCATTTCCTAATTTTTTATTAGGACTGAAGCCAATTGGTATTTACACTGCAAAGATAAAGGAGAAAAGAACCAAAAACCAAACCAACACAAAATAACACAGCGAAAAACAAGGACAAAAGGAAATGCACGCACATAGGTTTTAAACCAGGGTATTCCAGACGGCGGCATTAGCTGGAGGATCAAAAGGCAACCAGCTCCACTAGATGGCAACAGGCAGTGTCAGCATACTGCTGCTGTTGAACTAAACCGGGCATTTCTGACTTCCTCCCCCCCACCCTTGTACTTACTGTGAAATGACTATTGATCTTTTAGATCAAACATAAGACTTATTTAACTGTATGTTTTTCTACAACTCAAAACGTTGCCTGAAGCAATGGGGGATTCCTATCTCACCATGCCTCAGATCTGAAGTTCTGCTCCAACTCAGATTCACTCAGCAAACGGTCAAAAGGGTGAGAAAACTCGTATGTGAAGCAGGAATTGTGCAAGAATGGGTGTAGGGGCAGAGCAAAAGAATCCACCAGGTGAAGGCTGCCATATTAACACATCACACATTGCTTCAGGTAGAATCATTTTGCACACCCTGAGAATGCCAAATAATAACTATCCACACCTGTATATCGGTATTTTAATCTTCCCCTGCACAAAACACATAAACTTGCCTCAATGTGCCAGCTGCATCACAAGCCAGCCATGAAGACTACTGCCAACAAACCTCATAACTGGGTTCTTATTCTTAACAACACATGAATCTCAGCTGCACACGGAGACCTGGTTGTAGCAACATCTCCCCCAGAAATTTCAAAGGCAGCTTTTCTCATCAGAACTATAATCCATTTCCCTCCTGTCATCACTTCAGAAAAAAACCCAGAATTCAGGTATGTTATAATACTAACATACAGAATTACAGCATGAGAGGGGTTTGCAGGGTGCTCTGGAGATCCTCCAGTCCAGCCCCTCGCCAGACCCAGAGCAGGTTGCACAGGAACACATCCAGGCAGGTTTGAATGTCTCCAGAGACAGAGACTCCACCACCTGTCAGTACTGACAAGGTCTCTCTCAGCCTTCTCTGTTACAGATTGAAGGGACTCAAGTCCCTCGGCTGTTTCTCGAGAGATGTTCCAGTCCCTTCATTACTTTCTTGGCCCTTTGCTTTCTCCCCCTCCAGCAGTTCCCTATCTGTCTTGAACTAGGGAGCTCAGAACAGTGCCCCCAGTGCGGCCTCACCAGGGAAGAGCAGAGGGGAAAGATGACCTCCCTCAACAGCATTTTAACTCAATTCAATAAAGCTTTCACCTTTTATTTCAGACCAGTACATTCAACACAGAGAATTGCTTTATGGATTGTACTGCTTTTGATGTCACCTTTGATCATATTTCCTCCTGAACTTCAATAGAGCTATTTCAGAGCAGCACCTACCCAGAATACATCAGAATCAAGATCAAGACATTAACATTTGCTTAATTTGTGCATTAACTGCGAGTATTTGTCCCCATTTGCAACAAGTGTAAACAAGCAGACAAATGTCTTCCTAAAAATAGCCAAAGTGCAGCATTAGCAGCACATCCTTCCCACAGACTGCATTTTGTGATCGTTAAACATTTATTAAGTACAAAACTGTCACACAACTGTGCCAGGCAAACCAAGACCCAGACACTTCTCCAAAGGGCCAGCTCTGTGCATCTTGCTCTAGCAGTGCCTGTGAACATTCACCTGATGTGAACTGCCTTGTTTGCAAGGGCATTTTGCAATAGCATGGGGGCAGTGGTTTGAAACTAGAGCAAAGCAGGGTTAGATGAGACAAGAGGAAGTTCTTCCCCGTGAAGCTGTTGAGACACTGGAACAGATTCCCCAGAGAGGTGGTGGAGGCCCCATCCCTGGAGACATTCAAGGCCAGGCTTGCTGTGGCTCTGACCAACCTGATCTAGTGTAAGATGTCTCTGCTCACTGCAGGGGGTTGGACTAGATGACCTTGGAAGGTCCATGCCAACCCAACTCATTCTATGATTTTATGTGCTCTGTCTCCCAGTCAGAGGAAGACAAATTAAAGACAAATTAACTGACACTGTATAGAGTTATTAACTCTATTAATACTCTAGTAATTAACAAATTAACTGTATAGAGTATACAATGAGCATGTCAAAGAAGAGAACTAAAAATTTTGGCTACCATGGTCCAATGACAGCCAAAAGGACACAAGATGGACGGTGTCCCTCCTATAGAAAGTGATACTCTTGGTCAGAACTGTTTGTCTATACAGGTGACTGCCTTTCACTTACTGTCCAAAGAGCATATTGTCCAGTCCTACAGGTTCACAGTTCCAGGAGGGAAACATATCTGGCACAACAGTGACTTAAAAGTACACATTCAAACGTTCTCATTTAAACTCCAACTTAAATTCAAACTATCATTAGTCAACTACAATTGTATGTCAAGAACATTCCCTGGAATACTTCTTTCAGTATTTGGGGGTTTTTTTCTGTATTTTAAGGAAGTTTACAATATCCATTAGGATGAAGCAATCTATGTTAATCTGAGAGACTCGGGAGCAGATATCAGAATGAATCTGTCAGAGCTCCCTATGCAATCAGCTCCAGGGTTTCTCACAAGCTTTTAGGCCCAGGGTGTTTGCCACAAGCAATGTAATGTTCCCTTCACCACGATCATTCAATCCTGCAGAGTGCAAGTTTATTAAGGATTGCATTTTGACTAATGGTCCATCACATAATGTTAAAAACATTTTCTGGTTTTCCAATATTTTAAGAGAAGCAAGATAATGTATTACAATCCAGGCCCACAAGTCATTAAACTTTTGATCTCTTCAAAGTTCCAGTAGACTAGAAAATTAATCCTGCTGATAAAAGACTGGTGTCAACTACCAATGCTGGAAGGATCCTTTTATTTTTAAATCAAATTCCCTTGGGCCAATAAACCTTCTGTTGATTTTATCTTTCTCTCTTTACAGTTATCTTCTGCAGAGCTGTGTATGGTCAGAATTCAATAGCAAGGAAAAAAAAAGGTTATGTGTGCTCTGCAGTTTGAAACTTGCTCAGAGAGGAGCAAAACCTCACAGAAACCCTGAAAGTAGTTTGCTGCTTAACTGTCTCAATCTGCTACCTTTTCCCTGAGTGCCTGAGGAAGGCTTTTAGTGGGTGACAGATTGTCAGGTGCTGGCAAAGGAGAATAGAGATGCTCAGAACCCCAGGATGCCATTTCACAACTATCCAATTTCCCTGTGAAGAAACTGGACTTCAAGCCAATCAAAAACACTGCTCTCTAAATATTGGTTGTAGGAGATTCATATGGCAAGAAGAAAATTCTCCAAATCTGGTGGGTACCAGCACACTGAGATGTTCTGTCAAAGCCTCCAGAAGAGGCATGGAAGAAAACAATTTATAACTTTTCAACACATACAGGTGAAGGAGGAGGGCAGAGAAATGCCCTCTGAGGTATTCTCCAAAACATGGAGTAGGGGAGGTGATTTTTTCAGTATGAGTGACAGCACCCCTTTAGTTAATCCACTTGTACAAAAAAAGCAAATTACCTCTTTTCACCACAACAGATTGGTTTTCCCGTGTCTCATTTTTTCAGGCCTCTTGTGCTCCTATTCCATCTGGAGATGCTCCTGTACATATTGCCATCTCAAACAGGTTTGGTTTAACATCCTTTGGAGGACAGAATGAAATAGTTATACAATTTTTAGATAAGGAGAAATTAATTAGTTTGCAGAATTACTTTGTGGACACATAATAAGCTGAAGCATGATCAGGAAATACTGAGGAGGAATTTCAACTTGGGGCAGAACCTTCCCTGGACAGCTGCCAGATAAAAATAAGTTAAATCCAGGAAACCTTAACTTATGGCTAAATTGGAAAGTAAAACATAATTTTACTGTAGCTTAGCTGCTGCTAAGAATCTGGAGGTGCAGTCAGAGAACCTGAGGAATACTCCATCACTATCTCCTCCAGAGGCTGCAAAACAGTGCTATAACCCTGTTTACAAACACTTTTCTTGACCATGTCTATGAAAAAACACAAGGTTTAGAGCATAAACTTCCCAGAGACAAGTGTCCTGGCTGGAGGGGAGCACTGGTTTGCCTTTGCCTGCACACACACTGGTTTGGAGTGCCGAGCAGGAATGCCAGAGGGGAGTACACAACATAGCTGGCACACAATCCTGGTGGTGCATATACAGGGAGGTGATAAATCATGGAGAGCTTCAGGGATCAGGGACTCCTGCCAAACCCTCAAAAATGCAGAAAGTTTGATAAGAAAGAAAAGAAAGTCAATGCACAAGTTCTATTTCCTTAACATGGGAAATATTAATTAAAAGTTCAGAATGTTTTATGTAATTTATCCCATGCTTTGTAATTGTGCAAAACCAGAAAAAAACACCAAGTAAAGCAGATATTAAATCCAAAGTTTGTGCATCCAATTGTTTTATTGAAATCAGATGATTTATGTCTAGAAGCTGCCCTTTACTATTTTCCTCCTGTCATGAAAAGAGATGCTCATTACATACCCCCGTATAAGCCTTAATTCCATTAAGATAATTTTTAACTATTGCTTTCAAAATTGAAATAAACAAGCACTCCTGGACTGGCCAAAGCAGGAACAGCTTGCTTTTGCTAAAAAAGCTTTGAAGTTGTTTTATGCTAAAGCTAAAGAGTTACAGTACAGGATATCTGAGCAAATCAGCTTATTGCTGGTCAAATTCGCATTATTCTGCTGGGTTTGAAGGAACATTAATCTCCCTCCACCTGTAAGCTTTTATTATAGCTTATAAATTTACTATGAACTCCCTGTTTGGCACCTGCTGACACCTGGTATTTAGGCATTGACACAAGTCGTGTTTAGCCAGACGCTTGACTGATTCTGTAGCATAGTGCCCAATAGTCAAAGTTTTACTCTGTAGCCAGCAAAGCCACCAAAATTCAGACTTGAGCTGGACAGCCAGAGCTTTTAAAAGGTGGTGTGAAATGCCCAGTGGGTCTAGTCAGTGTTCCATCCAGTCTGGTCTTACTTCTCCAGCTGGGGCAAAAGGAGGCATTACTCAGGCAACATACGTAAGACCAGCCACTTACCTACATGCCCTTCTCCAGATAAACCCTAGCTTCCATAGATGCTGCAGTGAGGCTGTTAAAAACATAACCCTAATACATCCTCAGTGGCTTGTCCATGAATTAATCTTTATCTTTGTGAAAAAGAGTGATGCTCTGTCTCCACCATTGCTTAGGGCAGCCAGTTCCAGAAGTTTGCTACCCACTGCATGGAAAAATATTTCCCCTTTCAGTGGTTTTAAGCTGGTCTTAAAGCATTTTCTACAGCTACTGCATTTTCTTACTACTACTGTTGTATGATGGGGCAACAGTCCCATACTTGATTCATTCAGGATATTCTTCTGGGATGATAAATTCCTCCCAAAAAGAAAGCACACAAATTGTAGCAGAACATGAAAGTGACAGGAGCTCCTACAATTCTTGCCCAAGTCATATATAATATTAATTCCAGATAAATATTTCCTATGCTTGAACATCAACTTTTAAGGACATAGATAGATCTGTTGTAGAGAGTCCAGAGAAGGGCCATGAGGGTGATCCGAGGGCTGAAGCCCCTCTGCTACAAGGACAGGCTGAAAGAGCTGAGGGTGATCAGCCTGGAGAAGGTAAGACTGCAGGGAGACCTCACACCAGCCACACAGTACCTGAAATAGCTACAGGAAATATGGGGAGGGACTGTTTGCCAGGGCATGAATTGCCAGGATGGGGGGCAATGTCTTTTAACTAGACCAAGGCAGAGTTAGATGAGACATGAGGAAAAAGTTCTTCCCCATGATGGTGGTGACGTACTGGCTCAGGAGATGGTGGAGACCTCATCCCAGGAGACATTCAAGACCATGTTTAATGAGGCTCTGGGCAACTCTGGGCAACAGGATGTGCCTGCTCACTGCAGGGGGTTGGACTAGATGGCTTTTGAAGGTCCCATCCAACCCAACACACCATATGCATGCAGGAGGAGCTGTGATCACAAACTACTGCTATTTGACTTGAGAGAAAAGTCATTGATGCTGAGGATTATTTACTGAACATAAGAATGTTTCAGTTCCAAAAGTAGTACTTATTAAGTACTTACTGAGTACTACTATAAACTACATACTATGTAGTTTAATAGGATTAAAGAAAATTAAGTCTATCACTGCTGTGGCAGCTTTCAGCCAAATCTATTCTGCAATTTAAAGGGCTGCCCTCTTACATGTAGGTCACACACATCTTCCATGAATGCTAAACTACAGAGACAAGCACTTGGGTTTTTCCTAACATGCATATAACTACATATCTCAGCGATCCACGGTGACTCTTATCAGCACCAAGCAACCAAACGTAGGGACTCATCCCACTGCCAAATGCCTTGTCCTGGCTCTCTGTGGAGAAACTGCTGTATTTTTTTTTTAAGGAATGATTTGATCCATCCCATAAAAACAATGGGAAAGTGAAGATGAAAAGCAGTCTTTAAAAAGTGGAAATCAGAATTGTAATAAAGCAATTTCCTTTTGAAAACATGACTATTGCTCAAGGCATAGGAACAAATTGGCAAATCCTATTCCCCAAAGTGTTGGAATCACTAGTGAAACCAAAGTAATGCTTCATTTCTGCACCTCAGGAGCAGCTGCCCTGCAAGTAAAGACAGCTCCTGTTTCATCCCTAGTGAGCAGCACTCAGGTGCTTGTCACACTCGCTCTCCTCTTCAGTGGCTTGAAACTGTAGAACACAAACGCTAGTGCTATAATCCACCCTCTTTTGAAGACAAGACACATTTCATGTAACAACCAGATCTTAGGTCTGAAAGAAATATCTTTATAACCTTGATTTCCAATCCCAAATAAACTCCAGAGGCTCAAATCCTGTTTTGCTTACGAGAGATTTTGGGTTTTTTTCTGCCCTTTCCACACCCACGCTCTCAAGCTGACTGATTTGAGACTGGTGACTAAACACCTGTCTGAACTTTCCACTGGCCACATAAGGTTGAGTGACCACAGATCTTTATTCCACTTAATCTAAAATAAATTCCCTAGATCTCCTTCAACATCCTCAGAAGAGCTCACTTCAGCAGCCAAGACACTAAAGCAAAGGTCTGTTTAGCCTCAGGAAAGTGTGTGCAATCCCTGCCTGCCTTCCAACTTGCTCCAGCTTGCACTGTTTTCCTCTGTGGTCATGAAGTAAAATTAAAGATCAATTTAACCACCCGGAAGAAACAAACCTATAAATAAGTAGTTCATAAAACTTAGACAGGAAGAAACAAAAGAGAAACTAATGAACAAGAACAGAAGCTGAAAATTTAATTACACAACTCACTAAGAAAAAAGAAAGCTTATTATTAAATAATTGGGGGGAAAAAAAGTTAATAGTTAAAAAAAAACCTGAGGATAACACGGTCCAACAAATTGTAACGCAAACTCCAGATGTGCAGAAACCATGTGCAACTGCTGGAGACGTTCTTAGTCCAGCTGTGGTAATCCAGATTTGTACCTTTCTATGAAGGTTTTACAATGAACTGACCTATAACTCAACCAATTTTTGAGAAGAGTGCTGAATAGAATATACTTAATTTTTTTTTTTCATCATATTACTGTTAGAAACCATATATTGTCAATCTAAAAGCATTGCCTCATGAATTCAGTGAGAAAGCTCACTAGAACCAGGATTCATTCTCACAAAATAGCATAACAATCTTGCCCAAAATTCAGGCTATCAACAAACACTGACAACTAATAAAGACAGAAAGGCACTCACTGCTGCTAAAAAGAAAATATACAGTAGAATCCAAAGGCACCCACACACCTCCTTCTTCAGAGCAGCAATCAGCAACTCATGGTAGATTAAGCAACACATTCAAAGGGTAAGGAAGAGGGAAATCATATCATTACTCAATTCTTTTGTGGAACAGTCTCTTTTCACTAGTTCTCAGTGTTTATTTTAGATATTTAATATCAGATATTCCCAACTGCTTTCTGACACTTTTCAAGCTCCGTGGATAACTTAACCAGCTAGATTGAGAATTTTTTCCTTTCGAAAACCTGGGTTGTCCGACTTCTCAATTGGCTGACTGCCTGTACTCCAGTTAGAGCTAAACTTGTGCACACAGCACTTGAAAATGTCTGCTCATTTTGGGTGGGGAATTCTCTCCAGAGTACATATCCCAAGGGGTAAACATTTGTTGCTGGGTTTACTGCTTGCTGAGTGAGTTTTCTTCATTGCTGATTTGCAACATGACAAAAAACAAAGAATAACTCCAAAATGAAAAGTACCAAGACAGAAAAAACTGCTGCCTCTTTCCTTCAGGTAATAAAGTGTCTTGACTGCTCATTAAACACTGGAGCTGTCAATTCAAAAGAATCTTCTAATATCACTTTCAAGTGACACTGATGCATCTTCAGTATAACAGAAATTCAGTTGTTCCCAGCAAGAAATGGATCCTTACAAATCAATCACAATTTTAGCATACAATTTTAGCATACAATTTAATACATTCAATTTAAGCACTGTTTTGGGAAAAAAAAAATAAAAATCCACAAACAACTAAGGAAAACCAGGAAGTTTCCTTCACTTTACATAGAATCCATACTCCAGGTAGGTGGCACAGCCTAGTGGCAACAAAAAGAGACAATTCATTAGGGTTCCTTCAGGTGTTTCACATGACAAAAACAAATAACCCAAACATGTAAAAAGGTCTGTTCCCTCAAAGTTTGACAAATATAGTATGCCAAAAGGCAGTCCTGCTAAGATCCTAACATCTCTGATGAAAAGGAAATAACCCAAAGGGTTTTAAGTGCAAGAAGAAATCACTACTAATATAACAAAAAGAAGAAAGGAAATAGGAAACAGCACCACTAGAACTTTGTGTTTAGATAATTCTCATTCCAGACCAGGCTCCCTCAATGCCAGGCTCCTACACCAGCACAAATACAACCTCATCCCACAATATTTAGCCATCAAAAGACACAGAAAAGTCACAAGTGTATCAACAAGCCCTTTGCTGCACATGGGAGAAAGGTTCCCTTTAGAAACAAACTAGGGAAAAAAAATCTGCAAACAAAGAAATCTGTGAGTCTAAGGCAGCAGACAGCAAAGCCAGGTTTTGACTACAGGATAAACTTTCACTTCTGGTTGTTAGCTCTGAACAAATTACTCAACATTTGAAATTGCACAAAGAAAGGAGTAACTATGAAAGGCTTCCTCCACAGACAATACCATCTTCAGGTAGTTGATCATCAAGTCTATAGATTCATGCATTTGTTATACCCAGAGCCTGTTTTTACTCAAACAGTTTTAGCTTCATACAAAACAACTTTTTTCCTTCATAAACAACACTTCCCTCATACCCCAGTCCTACTGTGTCTACCTCTTCTGGGGCACACAAAGCTGAGCCCCAGGAACCAGTAAGCTTTCCCAGGCTGTTGATTCCTACTTTTGAGTTCCTCAAATGCCAACTCTTCTCCCTGTGCAATTTCACAAAGTCACCTTAAAGCAGAACTTAAGTTACCTAAGGCAGAAGAGCCTTAAGTAATGAACTTCTTCCAGAGTATTTGTTCAACTCTATTTCTGAGAGCAGAGGTGAGACAGAGGAGGGGCAGGCAAACTTCAAAGCTCCAAGCCATAGGTCTCACTTGGATTTTTGCACAAATCACCTGAGGAAATATGTCAAGTAGTGGGTGTTATGCAGTGATTTTTCATTAATTTTAATTACTGTCATTCTGTATGATAGCAAGCATCCTCAGTCCTGTGCCTCCAAATTGCACTGGGATTTCTGCCAAATTTCTTCTCCCCCTTTAGTTCCCTCAAGCAGTATTTAGTAATGGGAACGCTTTAACATGTTTAAATAAGAAGTGTAAATGCCAAACACTTCTGAATGAGAAGAAGCCTGTATCTTAAAAGGCATACGAAACCTCTACTCATAATTCTATAAAACGAAAACATGGACTATATGAAACAAATAAAAGTTCTGATCAGCCTTGAGAAGAGAGGAGATGGAACATTCCCATTGAAATAAAAGCAAAACAAAACCCAAAGCAATTGTAACTTCTTATAACCGTTAGCATACAGAGGGGGAGTGGGAAAGAGACAAAAACTCCGCAATCAATTCCCTTGGTGCTAGCTTATTCTCTTACTTTAAAAAAAAAGATTAAAATCTCTATTTACATCAGATTTGCCATACCATCAGATTTGTCTAATAATGATCATCTAGTCCCAGTTCTTTTAACAGTGATGACTCCAGATCCCATTCTCCCCTCACATCATTTGACACCTACATGAGAACTGCTTTTCAGACTCAAGCATCTTTGTTGTAGTGCTCATTTTGAGATAGATTAGTCTGAGGGAGCAGAAGTCATATGCATGTACAGAGGACTTGCCATGACCTGGAACTAGCCAAGCCTAAGTAATGGCCAGTCCAGCTGTGATCCAGCCACATTAACATGTGTTTGACCCCAGACAATGTGCCTACCTCCTAGGAGGAAAGTTGAAAAAAACCCAGCAAAATGAAAAAGAAATCAGCAAATTTGAAGTATCATCTTAGCAATGATCATTAACAGCTCAAGAACAAGATCTGACTTGTTTGTGAAGCAGAGATTTCACTGAAAACACAGCAACCCTGTGTTAGCTAGAAGCACATCATGATAGCTGTGTTTGTCCACAGAGATTTTCTTTGCCAAAAAAAGTATTTGTGAAAAGTCAAAATGAATGAGACTCACGGATCTTTGCGGCATCAAGCATTGCAACCAATATGAATCCTCCTCAAAAAGCAGCAGATTCTATGTACACTGTCCCACAACAGGCAGTTCCCCTTCAGAGACATTTCCCACTTCTAAAGATGAATAAAGATCCAACGAATAAATAGCAACCAATTTTCCATAGTTAACCAAATAACAACTCACCATTTCAGGAGGAGCTTTTTTTTCAGTTTTTTGACACCCTCCCTCCCCCAAAAAAAAGAGTGGAGGATGAGATAAAATGAACTTCAGATTAAAAAGACACTGGTTTGGGGGCATTAGTTATTCCATTTGGAAAAAAAAGTTGGGTAACTATTTTATTTCCAAACTAGAACTGCAACAACTTAAATTGAAAGCTTTATTCTTTTTGACTCCTGTAAAGGTTTACTGGTGTCCGTTCTCAGCAGAAACATTTACTTAAAACTATGGAATCTGCGTTCTGTGTGTTGAAGTGACCCTCAATCATTCACTTGATTCTGGGTATACCAGAATTTCAGCTGTTACTCACTAGGCCCGATTTTGGCTTTCAAGACTGAAGCCTTTTCAGCACCAAAGAGAAGGAAGACAGTAGAATTCTCAGGAGGCAGGAAGAAGAGAAGGACTTCTTCAGAGGATAAAGGAAGAAGAGAAGGTAACAGTTATGTTGTCTTTGGGTTACATTTAATAACAGGCTTTCTGCAAGAAGGGGATATTTCACTGTGTGGCAGTTGGTGTAGCATTTGAATTGCACAAGTTGTACCCAAAATGGTTCTGCCTTCTCTATCCACTGAGAAGGCATCACGGAGAAAATAACTGCCTTGCCCCGTTTCTGTGTCGTACTCTCCTTTGTCATAGCTTCCACTTTGAGTCACAGATAAAACATTCATGAAAAAGAAGTTAATTAGCAAGAGTTATTGGGGAGCCTTTCCGCTCTTCTCCTTTACTACACACTCCCGGAACTGGTGCTAGCTTTGGGAAGGCAGCTCATTTGAGCAGACCTGATAATCTAGTATATTGATACTTTTCACTTTCTGTTAAGATTTCATATAAATTATCAGATTAAGGAGGACTGAATCTTCCCCAGTGTTTTACAGAAGTTAGATGTGTCTGTGTGGTTTTGGTACAGCAGAATGAAACCAAGCAATGCAAGCAGGAGTATGCTACCCTCTGTGATTTTTTTTTAATCTCACTCTTTTCCCAGCTCAGCTGATGAGGCTTTAGAGTCTCAAAGAAATTTAAATGCCCTCCTATCCCACCAAGGGCAGCTTTGAGTGGAGTCTGTCACTATTGAGGCAGTGACCAGGCACTTAAGCCATGACAAGCCATCAAGCAATGACTAAAACCCAGGCTAGCTCCAATCAGCTGGGGTTCAGAGGACTGCAAGAACCCACAGAGCCTGAGGCAAAGCAGGCTTAGGCCAAACCACACCACCACCAGACAGACAGCATCTCCATAAAGTTATACATTTTATAAGGACTAAAGTTGAAAATAGCAGCAGTTTCAAGACTACATTCAAGGTCACAGAAAAGGAATTAAGCTTTCCTGACCCCATTCATGGTTCAGCAAATCCATAAAGCACAGGAACAAGGAAAAATTTATCTGGAGTCATGTTACTAACTTAGATGTTTGGAAATAGCATGAGCTCCTCAGCTTCACACAAGGGATACACACTTCATATAACCACTGATATTAGGTATTTAGACATTTATTCACTTACATTTTCCTGAGCTCTTAAAACAGGTTTTTGACATGATCCAGTAGCATTATTTAAATTCTGTACTTCAAGTTAGACTATCCTATTAATTGTGTTTTTATTCCTTAGCCTTGATGAAGATAAACCTCTACACCACATCATCTACTAACAGATCCTGCCCATTGCTACCAGTTTGAGCCTTGTTTTCTCCAAGCCACAGTCAAAGCTGAAACAGCAGCAGTCACTGGGAATGCCTTTTTTGGATAAAAGACTGTGTTTTCAAAGCAAGAGAAAGCTCCACTGGCAAGATTTTAGCTCCTTTCACTCTTTCAACATGCCCATTACCTTTCAAAATTGTTTGCATTTCCATGTCATGTGTTGTACTGAATTCACCTCCCTGCAATGAAAACCAGTAGAGCTAATCTATGAAGGTAAATGCAACAAGATTCCATGAAGTAAAATTTTTTTCTATACATTCTCCAAAGAAGTACATAAACGTTGAATTCTCTGTTTAGAAGAGTTCTTCCCTCTCACGTTTTTAATTCACATTAACACAGCATCACAGTATGATTTAGGTTGAAAGCAGCCTTACAGACCATCTGATTCCACCTCCCTGTCCCTGGGCAGGGACACCCTTCCACCAGCCCAGGTTGCTCCAAGGCCCATCCAACCCAGCCTCAATCTCCCCCAGGGATGGAGCAGCCACTTGGGACACAACAGCTTCCTTGACCTGACCTTTTTTAAACTGACTGTTGTAGACTACAAAATGCAGCCCTGCATGTTGGCCTGATCTTCCACCACAGAAAAACTTATGCTACATTTTCTGTACTCATAAGGAAAGAGCACATCAGAATATTAATTTGGACCAAGAATATCAGTGTGTTTTTTGAAGCATTTGGTAAATCCTTCCTTTTTCCAGTTCTTTCTGTTCCTCATGAAATTACTTAAAATAATAAAAATAAACCAAACAAGCTCAAATTTTGAGAAGAAGCAACATACCTCCTCCCATCACCACAGTCCAGGCTAAATACTACAAGCCCGATCATCAGTGTCAGAATTTGGGCCCCAGGATCTTCACTTGCACATGGATAGGATGCTGCCCAGCTACAAGCAGAATGAGCCACAGCTTAACTCTCTACAGAATGTAATGGTGAAAAATATACAGCACTTGCCAGGATGAACAAGGATGCTTTGGGGTATGCAACAGTAAATAGATAATTCTCATGCAACTGATCAGAGTGAAGGTTATATTCCAGTTTATTACATAGCCTGAAGACAGAAAATTGAATGACAATTGTTAGAACAGGGTTCAGCAATACCTACCATAATCCATTAATGAAGGAGACCAGTGGTGTCTTGCACTTTTGGATTAAGTCTGTTAAATACACTTTATTTTTAGAACAGCAATAAGGGGTTTTACTTTGTGAAACACAACAGTTTGAAACAGGCAGAACAAACCATCTGGCTAGTAAAGAACTGCAGTGTGAGAAAAGCTGGGACGAATTCAACTACTACACAGCTTGTAAGAGAGAAGCCCACAGATCAGCCTAAGACTCAGGATAGTCAACAGAGAACTTCCACTGGTTTCACTGGATTTTCTCAAGTCTTATATTAGAGAAGTTACCAAAATAGTCTATAGAGCAGTTCTGTGATTAATTTTTTTTTTGTGGTCCTGCTTTACACTAAAAGTGCCTTTAAAACAATATATGTTTCACGTGTTTGAATAACATACAGAGGGATCAGATCGAAAAAAGAATAGATCTCCACCTCATAAAAAGTTTTGGGAGTGGCTATAGGAAGCCTTTACTGACCAAGAACATATAAGAAGACTGATACCTCTTTCAGGAGTAAATGATGAAGAACACCACCTGATGAAGTCTCCACAATCTGCAATTAATACCAAAGCAGAGAGACATGAGCATGAGTCTCATCACCCATCAGCCTCCTTATTTTGGTCAGCACTGACAAATCGAAGGGCTAATTATATGCCACTGAAGGGCTACCCAAATTTAATTGCTCCTTGTTTGTTCATCATCAGTACTACAAAGTGTAGCACAGAAGTCCTGGTTGACTCCAAGCAAAGAACACAGCCTGGCCCGTCAGAGATGAAGCTGCTGGGCCACAGAGAAGAAAGTAAGCAAGACAGCAAGACATGAAAAAAAAAAAAAAAAAGCAAAAACTCAGCAGTTTTAATTCTTTCCCTGCCTGTTTTGGCCTGGCCTAATTCTTACCAGCAAATAAGGCCTTAAAGAAAGCAGACACAGGACCCAGGGAAGGCACTAGGGTGTTACTGTGGTGGTACCAAACCATACTGAAATAGGAAAAGCAGGAGCAAAATAAAATATCTGAGCTGCTCTATTATGCTTGGAGGTTATTCAGGTTGCTTTTTTAAATAGTTACTATTCAGATCACTCATAAAGAGTAATTATGCTTATGCTAGAGGTGCTATAGGGAAATAAAGGAAAAAATAAAGGAAAATCCCAAATGATACATGTGGCTTTTATAGATTTAATCACTTCCCAGCCAGCCAAAATATAGCACATATCCAGAAACCTGGAAAAGTGGCACCACCATCCACAAAAAGATCTCCAAAATAACAACAAATAACCAAACCAAACACTAGAAAAACAAGCATGTGTGGAAAATCAACTCATTTACAACTACAGCACTTCAGAGAGTATGCAGGTCTCCAAAGCACATAGCAGATGAGCAAAGAACAGCACCACAGTCTTCATGTGACTTGTTTCATGAGCATCATCATATGACCAGAGCTTTCAAGAAAACAAATGAAAAAAGTTTCTCAGAACTACAGAGAGCTAATAACATGAAAGGACTACATCATAATACTAATCAACCCAACACCCCCACTTTATCTTCACTCTCAACAGGCTCAGGTGTAAGTGCTCAGTCATCAGTTGGGTTTACTCAAAGCTGTTGGTGAATTAGGGGGAACTAGACTGCAGAGAAAGAGCAACCACTTCTAACCCAGAGGGTTTCCCTAAAACACACAACAGCAGCTCATAAACAGAGAGAAACCAACTATATGTTCAACTACTGTTGCAGTTAATGGACCACAGAGGAAGGCATAAGGCAGTTGGATTGAGCTGCCCTGAGCATGGAGGTGCCTGCAGCCCTGGAAATCCCCATTTGGAAGCACAGCTGGGGAAGGGAAGGAATACTGACTTCCACCTGCATCCAGCAGCTCTTTGCCAAGAGCTCAGCACAGCCCTGGGTCTCTCTAGGTGCTTTATTTACGTCCTCTTGGGTTTCACTGAAGAAAGCCAACAGAAATGTCCTTCTTCTAAAAAAAAATAAGTATGGGAGCATAATAAAATATGACAAGCAGAGGCATTTTTAGTTTCCTTTTCAATACCAATAGCTTCACTGCAGTTGTTCGTCTTCAGTTCGTCTGCAGTTCTTGGTGAAAGCGTTAGAAATATTACGTGCTAAGACAAAAACTGAAGCATAGATCAAGGCTGCTCACTATTGGCCTCAGAGCCCATCGATTTGTCAGTGCTGCCCAAAATAAGAAGGCTGATGGGTGCTGAGACTTGTGCTCATGTCTCTCTGCTTTGGTGTTAATCTTGCAAGTGATATATTTTTGTGATAAATGGAAAGAACATAATTTCTAAATAACCTTTCATTACCGTGCTTTGGTCCAGACCCTAGATTAAACTATAATTTAAATTCTGTTGAAATTCAGGCATCTATAAATGTATCAGACATGTATCTGACATTTACAGGGAATGCCTCACATTTGAGTGAGCCAATTATTTCTGGAAGAAGCATTGCTAGATGGATAGCCAGTTCTATCTAGAAAAAAATTGATGGAAACCACTCTGAGTTGAAATGTTATTTCTGAGATGATTGCTCTCCTGTGAGGCACTCATTCAAGCTAACTGTTTTTTAAAACTATTTTATTTCCAATTCTATTAGTTATATCTTAATGATAAATGCTAAGCCAGATTTCTGAGGCTGAACAGAGCTGGTTTGCTAAGAAAAAGAGGTTTCTATTCCTTTAGCACAGTCAGATTTTCAGTCATATCTCATGTCATTTGTAGGAAGCCAAACAGCTGAACAACCTGTTACACATATGGACATGAAATGCCCAGTGACAGAGGCATCAGAAGACATTTGTCATTAAGATCAGGAGCCTTTGCTAAGGATGAGGGAGGCTGGAGTGCAGTACAAGGCTGCAGGCTGGGAAGACAAGGGCAGGAGCCTGGGAGAGGTGGGCTGTTGTGCTCCTGCATTAAACTTCTGTCCTTAGGAATGCAGTTCCTCACATTCTGATTCTCCTCCCTGCTAAGCCCTGTTATCAAGGAATAATAAAAATATGTATCAACTTTTTTTTCCTTTTGTTTATTTTGGCTCTCACACATCCATTGCAGTGCCTGTCTCCTGTGTTGAACCAGCTGCTCCTCCCTGCCCAGCAATGTTCTATCTGCCACCTTTTCAGCGGCTGCTGGCACTTGTGCTAAGGGAGCTACGCTCCACACAAAGGAAGGACAACGTGCTGACACTCCTGCCTAGTTTTTGAACAGCAAACTCCCAGTAGGTGTGGGCACAGGCAGGTCACCAACAGCAGGGAGAGAAGCTTTCATTTTACCCAGGTAGCCCAGGGAAGGAGGTGTGAATCCAATACCAGGGTGTCACAGGTGAAGTCTGGATAACCACAGAGCCCAGTTATGGTTACACGCAGAACTGTTTCCTGCAGTCCAGCTGAGGGCATTTTCTACCATAAAGTAGGAAGTGGGTAAATAGAACAAAAGGGAGTGGGTGAGAGAAATGTTTGCTGCTGTTCAGCTCTTCCATCAGTAAGCTGGCTTCAGTGATATTCATCTCCCTTTGTGGAGGAGTTGAGGGGCATAGTTTCATAATTTGCCCTGGAATTTTCACTAAAGAGCTATTAGAGCATCAACTATAATATTCCATTCCATGTCTGGTTGTGAAGGATACCAAAACCATCCAAAAATGTTAATCAAGTGCTAATCTTGCTGCTAATTATTTTATCTTCTTACATTTGGAATTTCTGTATATGCCTCTCTCACTTTCCTTCCTTAAATGGGAGTGAATTGTATAAAAGGGCAGGTATTTCCTTCTTTCTGGTCCTACTCCACCTATTTGTTTGGTCATACTACATGCCTGGGAGTTTCATAATGGGAATTGGAAATGGAATTAAAGAGAAGGAAATTGCTACAAATTAAGCAATTTCCTGGGTGTAAGTAGCATTTGCAACCATTCAAGAACAGACTCAACATGAAAAGATATTTTGTTCCATTGAACCAGTGTGATGATTTGTTGTTCTATCTGCTATTTAGCAGATAACATTAACAAGTAACCCCATTTGGGCTACTTATCACATAAAAGAACAAGAGCTGAACAGTGAGATCCTAATTTGGGCAGAACTCCAGTGATACTTTTATCTAAATAATTACAATAGGATTTGATCTTGGCAGGTTCCAGCCCTAATGGATAACTAGACAGTCTGGTTTAAATTTTCAAAAATTTAGTGACTTGCTTTTAAAAAAATAAACAGACACTGTAGGAGTTACATCCCATTGAATTCCATCAAAAGACAAAATTAGCACATTGCTTCCTCACAACATTTTGACACCTGAGAGTCTGCATGAAATATTTCCTGGGATCAAAAATGCATGACTTGAACTAGCACTGGGCATCTGCCTCATCTTGCTTTGTGCCACATCAGCCTGCATCACTGAGCCAGACTGACTGCAGTCTCTCGCAAAGCACTCCAACAGCTCCCATTCCCAAAGGAGCTTCCAGAGCACTGAGGAGTGCTATCACCCACTGAGTGGCAGGTCACACGTGCCATCCATTGTGTCTCTAGTTACCCAAATTCCTTTGAAAATCCATTTCCCAATTCTTTTGGAAAGAGTGGTTTAAGCTTCTGTTCACTTAAATCTCTTTAGTAATTTCCTTCCTGTTTATTTCAGCTTTCAGGGATAGATGTTGGAAGTTGAGCTTCATATCTGTGAGTGGCTTTGAAGGCAAAGGATTCAGTTAACTTTTAAAAATGGAAAGACACTGCTTGAAGTTACTGGATAAACTAATAATTTCTGATCATCTTAGTCAGTAACCCTGTTGACCAGCCTGCAGACAGATGTGTTGGTAGTTGGACAGTTAGGGCTAATTTTAGTCTTCTGAGAAGTTTGCTGAGATTACTTGGCTGCCATGAAGAATTAATTTAGTGGTGCTTATTTTTTCCACATTCTGCGACTGAAGAGAGCAGGAGCAGCACTATTTACTGACAATATGTATCATACTTTTTTTTTTTCAGAAAGCCTTTGAAGACTTTGGATCAAATTTAAAGATATTAAACTTCATTTTAGCCTCCTCTCTTCTACATCAGTAGAAGTACCATCTTCTACCAGTACCCNTTTAGCCTCCTCTCTTCTACATCATGTACCAGTACCTGAAGGGACTATAGGAAAGCTGAGGAGAGGCTGTTTGCCAGGGTATGAAACAACCAGGATGAGGGGCAATAGTTTGAAACTAGAACAGGGCAGGGTTAGATGAAACATTAGAAAGAAGTTCTTCCTCATGAGCGTGGTGAGGCACTGTCCCAGGTTGCCCAGAGAGGTGTGGAGGCCCAGCCCCTGGATATGCTCAAGGCCAAGCCTCATGAGGGTCTGAACAAGTTGATTTCGTGCTAGATGTCCCTGCTTACTTCAGGAAGGCTGGACTAGATGGTATTTGGAGGGCCCTTCCAACACAACACAATTTATGATGCTAAGTGTACTGATTAATATGTACAATCTGGCATAAACCATCAATGTCAAAAACCATCAGAGAATGTATCTGCTACAATGTGTGAAATGAATTTCACCAGCACAGCCTGATGTATCACCATGGCAGAACGTTTAGTTAGCTGTCTATCACAGTACAAAAGTAAATCATCCTGAAGCAATCCTGCATGTACTAGAAGTAAGAAAAATCATTCATCCAAGAATAATCAACTTCTGGAAATCATTCACAGCTGCTATAACTGAGCACAATGCTTCAGTAATTAGTTGTGCATCGTTGCTTTCAATTTGCACAAAGCTGACTGCAGTGGAGTGGTGAGCATTTGTTAAATTGAGGTTTATATGAAGTCAGAGGAATATTACTGGAATTTACATTTCAGTTGCAGAATATCTCCACTTGCCTTTCACAACTAATGATGTCATAGATCAAAGATTCTGGGTATCTTCTAAATCCCTGCTGGAAATATATAATGAATAATTCAACATTCGCAGACCAGGTCCTACTCTTATTTGTACAGCGATTAATAAGAAGAGAGTCCATTGAAACCAAAAGAAGATTTTATTCCTGTGTGAGTGATATCAGGATGAAACAGACTGCACTCATGGCTTTACTGCCTTCCTGGTCGGTGCCAGGCTCAGGTTCAGTTAACCTAGTTTAAATTAAATCCCTAAGGTTTAAAGCTGTCTTTTACAGTGCATGAAGAGAGCAGCGCCTTGAGAGGGAAAAGAGCTGCAAAGTCTACAGAAGATGAAGGCAGCTAAACTCCTAGCTGCAGAATCTCACTGGAATACTTGACAGATCAGACAAATTCGTTGCAAACCCAGTGAACACCCAGGAAGCAGAGAACTGAAGAATAAGGAAGCATATGCTTTTTTAAACAACATTCTGCAGTAGCGAGAGGGAACAAGCCTGACACTCTTCTGAAATAAGCTTTTATGTACTCCTAGAAAAAATAATTAAAAAACCTATGAAGAAGTAGGTATCGAAGGCCCAGTTGCAATCTCAAAAAATCTGTTGCTGGACTGTACTGACTGTCATCATTTAGCAATGCCCAAACTCTGTGCTCAGATGCACACATCAGTCTCTACTACCAAACCCATGTTCTCCCACTATATCTGGCTTTTCCCACAGAAAAGTTTCTAACTGATGCCCTTTCCACACTTTCCCAGTCACACTGGTAATGAACAAGGGACAAAAGAGACAGCAGGACCCAGAGAACCACTAGATAAAAGCCCTGCCTGGCAAAGTATCTCTCCAGGTTTGGGAAGCTTGTCATACCAAAAGTCACTCATTTCATAAAAGCATAAACTATTTTTTGTTATTTTTTTTAAATGAGGCAACTTTTCATGTTGGTTTGTATATAGCCACATGCAAAGACTAAAAAATTTCATCTGTCCAGCCAGGGTCTGTGTGCATTTTACACTGAGAAGCTGCATTACTAAAGGAAATAGACACAAAGGTTGGTGCTCCCATCTTGTATGACAGAAGAAATTAGATTGAAGCATGATAGGCCAAGATAAGTTTGTAAAGTACTTTCTGTCAGAAAACTGGAAGCCTTTTGGAAATACACAAGTTACACAAAGACAGAAATTACAGGTTTTAAACACAGCTCAAATGCAAACTAATCATACTCATTGCCCATTTTTTCCCACCCCAACTAAGTAGGAACACGGATAAAATATTAGAAATACCAAATGGCAATGTCTCCTGCTCAGACTAGGAGTACCTCCTCAATATTTGGATTTATGCATCCAGCAAAATCAATAACAGCATTAATTAGAGAAGACAATAATCTGAGGGTATCTACAATAGCCAAAAATTGTAAAGGGATAATCCTTAAACACAGGAAAATAAGGAAGCCTGAAGAAGAACAGTTCTTTCCACCTGAGCAGTAAGGAATAAAAGGTCCATGCTGGACTATGTTCTCACCAATGATGAGAGCCTAGTGAGTGATGTGGTACTCAAGGGCAGCCTTGGATGCAGCGACCACGAAATGGTGGAGTTTATTATCCACAGAGCATCCAAGAAAGGGCACAGCAAGCTCACTACTCTGGACTTCAAGAGGGCAGACTGACCTGTTGAGGGATCTTGTAGGCAAGGTCCCATGGGAGACAGTCCTGGAAGGTAGAGGGGCCCAAGACAGCTGGGCAGTGTTGAAGGACCAACTCCTCCAAGCCCAGGAGCTCTGCATCCCAAGGAAGAAGAAGATGGGCAAAAATGCCAGGAGGCCTCCATGGATTAGCAAGGAACTTCTGGACATGCTTAGATGGATAAAGAAAATGTCCAAGAATTGGAAGCATGAGAGAGTTAACTGGGAGGAGTAAGAAGTGGTTGTCCAAGTAGCAAGGGAAAAGATTAGGAAACCTAAAGCAGAGGTAGAATTAAAGCTGGCCAGGGACATAAAGGGAAATAAGAAAAACAGGGGATTTGGAGAAGGTACTCAATAACATCTTTGCCTCAGACTTCGTTTTTATGGTCTCTGATTGCACAACTCAAGTCTAGAAAAATAAAGACATATACCAGGGGAAACAGGATCCACCCACTGTGTGTGAAGAGCAGGTTCGTGAACACCTGAGAATCTTAGAGGTGAACAAGTCTATGGGACCCAATGAGATCCACCCACAAGTCCTTAGAGAACTGTCAGATCAAGTTGCCAAACTACTGTCCATCATATTTGAAAGGTCATGGCAGACTGGTAAAGTTCCCACTGACTGGAGAAAGGGGAACATAATCCCCATATTTAAAAAGGGAAAGAAAGAAGATCCAGGAAACTACAGGCCAGTTAGTCTCACCTCTGTGCCT
>VZTY01010477.1:0-32422 GCA_013400935.1 Turnix velox | reverse complement strand
ACATAAGAAAGAAATTCTTTACAGTGAGGGTGGTGAAATACTGGAACAGGTTGCCCAGAGAGGTTGTGGATGCCCCTCTCTGGAGGTGTTCAAGACCAGGCTGGACATGGCACTGAGCGGCCTGATCTAGTGGGAGGTGTCTCTGCCTATGGCAGGGGGGTTGGAACTCAATGATCTTTGAGGTCCCTTCCAGCCCAAACTATTCTATGATTCTATAATAAAAAATAGCATGTTGTGCAGAATTTGAAAGACAGTGCTGGAAATGCTCTTTTCTGGCATTTCTTTTTTTTTCCTGATAAATAGAGGCAGCAGTTCATAAGAAAAATGAACATTTACCTGAAGTATATCACAAAGCCTCAGCTATTATGGTGAGCCCTTCCCGGGTGCTCACAAAGAGGCTTTCAAAAGAAGTTTTCAAAAAGCTCAAAAAGAAGCTTTCAGGGGCTTCACATGATACTTTGTGCTCTGGTTCAGTGCCATGATTTGTGAAGGCTGAATTATAACAAAAAACTTCTGATTGATCTCAAATAAGAAATAACTAATCTCTTTATAAAAACTCAGAGTTTGATACAAAACCAGCTTCTATTCAACAGCTGAGAAAGAAAACTCAAAGTCCATGATTCTTCTCCTAGCCTCAGCTGATTTGTGGCTCAAGTCTTACTTCCTCCACACTGAGCTTCTCTCCATAACGTCCCTCGTGCAGCCTCCTCCTATTCTTGTCATTCTAGGGACTGCATTCCCAGTTTAGAAATCTCATATGTTTTCTGATTTTTCATTTAAATCCTTCCTTAGAACCTTTCTTCCCTGAAGATATCTCAGAATGCATTACTGTTACTCCTGAACCACAATGTAATGATTCTCCATCCTTTTTCTGTTGTTTTGTATGTTGCTTGTATGAATGGCTTATTCTATTTTCATAAGAAATTCTCTATGTCTATTTAGGCTGCTGTGCAGGAGCTATTTCACTGACACCACACAAATGAATATTACACTGCTGTAAGTTAATAGAAAAACCCCAAATTACAGCAAACCATTCAGTAAATGTAATAATCAAAAGTAATAAATATCATTATCATTTACAGTAAGAATATATACACCATCCACCAGTCTGGCAGTTTAAAAGCAAGCACAGAACCACATCAGTAAGCTAGTTTGTTTCGAACAATTAGCTTTATAAGAGAACATTGATCAAAGGCATTGGAAGTGAGTTTAGTGAACTGTTCATCATGTACAAAGTGCCTGGAAAATTGCTCAGACCTGAGCTCAGCTCAGCCAAAATAAGGTAAATCATAAATAATCAGGGTTAAAGAGGAACTGTCAGATCTGAACAAAGGAATTCCAGACAGGAGGAGGTCTCTGGGGAGACCTCATAGAGGCCTCCCTGTACCTGAAGGGGCTACAGGAAAGCTGGGGAGGCACTGCTTGCCAGGGCATGGAGCACTACAACAAGGGGCAGTGGTTTGAAACTAGAGCAAAGCAGGATTAGATGAGACATGAGGAAGAAGTTCTTCCCCATGAGGGTGGTGAGATGCTGTCCCAGGTTGCCCAGAATGGTGGTGGAAGTCCCATCCAGGGAGACATTCGAGGCCAGGCTTGCTGAGGTTCTAAGCAACCTGATCTAGGTCCCTGCTCACTGCAGGGGGTTGCACTAGATAGCCTTTGAAGGGCAGTTCTACCATAACAAGTTCTGTGAGTCTATGGAAGCATGGTTACAGCCTCGGCAGCAATGGATGGGTTTTTATGAGGATCATTGCAGGACTCCAGAACTTCTCTATCACAGTAGTTGGATACTACTTTCTGCTCACCTCCTGGCTGTCACCAGCAGCAGATGTGCTCTAGAAAATACAATTCACCATGCTCCTTTTTTCATCCAGCAAAGCAATTTTGCAGGGAGGGAGAGCAGGTCACCTGTGTGAGAGCTGCCCAGTGCCTCAAGAAACCTACAACAGAAATGTGAAGTTCTTTAATGTTCTCTAATCTAAGCAGAAGATAGAAATTGTTTGAGATATGGAGGAGAGGCCATTGTGTTTTTTTGTGAACAGAGAAAATTCATGCTATTCTGCCCATCTTGCTGAAACATGGGGCAAGGTCTCATCTGGTGCTCAGGGTTGCCCACACAACTTATTGAGGAAACTAAAGTTTAATAAACAGCTGCCTTCTATATTTTTTATCTTTTACAGATAGTTAAGATTCCCTCTCTAAGTGAGTGAAAACACCAATATTTTTCCTGTATTTGTGAAAATCTGTCACAATAAACATTTCTGTTCTCCAGAACAACTGGCAAAAGAGCTGCTGTGGACAATTCATGATAGTGCTTCACAGAACACAGGTGCATGTGACAGAGAAGCGTCTGGAAGTACTAACTCATTTCAGTGAGCACTTGTCAGAGACTGGGGCTTTTTTGACCCTCACCCATTGGAATTAATGTAAAGAAATTTCAACTCAATTTTAGTCAGCCTGATTCAGATGCAGCGCTGGATAGCTTAAACCTTGTAGAACAGCTTACTTAACTACATGTAATAGCTCATAGCCTATATTTCTGTATTCTTAATTAGATAATACAACAAACTCAAAATTTCAAGTAATTCAACAAGCACCTGCTGCAATCCCAGTACGTTTATTAATTTCTTCTTAATTTTTCTGGGGACTGACAACTACCTTTGACAACATCAAAAACAACCAAATGGTTGTTTTAGTGGTATTATCAGTAAAAGCCAATGAAAGGAGGATGAACAGGATGCTCCTTGAGTTAGTTTCTAATCCCAAACTAGGGACAGCTAAAGTAACTGCTATCATCTCCTCCCCTTCCAGCAACAGATAGAATGCTAGCCTTAGTCTTCTTGTCCCTAAGAAAAAATTCCACTTTCTCATTCCTCGCTGAAGTTCACATTCAAGACCAAACTCCAAGGAACTGAATTTGACCTTGAACTGATTCCAAAAATTTAGCTTGTGCACTCCTAGTTGAAAGAAAATTTGGGATCCTGGCTCAAGGGTGAAATGGAAGCCTCATTTGAACTTTGAAGTTAGCGCAGTTGGAGAAAAATTACTTTATAGTAGGGGAACATAAATTAAAGGGAAATCATGAAAACAATGAGGTTTTTTTTTAAAAAAAATCACTTTTTGTTACAAGTCAATTATTTTGCTCAAAGGTCAGACATATTTTCAGTAATAACACTGTTCACTAGTAGACCATGAAGACCTGTAAGTGTCTGAAATATGTAGATCTTTTAATATGCAGAGCAGAAAGTGACTGTTGGAACACTGTCAAACAGTCACTGTGAAATCACAATGCAAGACAGACCACATGAAGTAATCAAAGTCTCGGTTTATTAAAACGTGTTATTTATGACTTACAGAAAATATTTCTTGTCTGTGAAAGAGAAATGAGTTAAGAATTAACTCTTTGAACATAGAGAAGGTGTTTTTTTGTCATTCTGCTTACAAATGCTGAATTTTCTGCATGAAGCAGGCAAATCAGAGATGCCAAGTCTCTACATTGTCATCTACTGGATTCATTCTCTTCTGATTGACATACCTTTTTACAGAGTCATGACATCTTACCCCATGGGCAGGGTTACCAACTCTCTATGTAAAGCCTGCCTTTGCAGCAGGTACTGTGTGGCATCATCCCATAACTACAACTCAGCAAACAGGGATTTGAAAGGCTGCTTTAAAATGGTTAATGGTTGTCTCAGACCAGTGGTTGTCATGATGCAGAGTCAAAAGTAAGATAAAATACCTTGGGTTATCCTGGATCAATCTAGTCAGAATTATCATTAGTTTTTCCTGTAAATGAAAAATTTTTTTTTTTTTATTTTACTGTTTAGTATTTCTGTCCTTTCTTAAGGACCAAAATATTTAAGGACCAGTATATAATTATAAAACTCTTTCTAGAATTACCCAGGTTGGAAGGGACTTTACAGATCATGGAGTTCAACCACCAACACTCCCAGCTCCCTCAGTTGCTCCCAGACCCCTCACAAGCACCATTTGCTGTGCCTGCTCCAGCACCTCATTGTCACTTTCCACCCCTAATGCTCCCTGTAATGAATGTGAAAAGCTTGGACTCATCTCATCTGATTTGAGAAACTCGTGGCCAGACTCCCTCCCTACAACCACATCCAGCTTGCCACAGCAGCTCTGGCAGTTCACTCTTCCAGCCTACCACCAACATTGGAACTTTCAAACTTTCAAACTTTTCAATTTCCTTAAATTTCCACAGCTGTTTAATTAACATGGAGAGGAGAAAATGATTAAAAAGTCCATCGATACAACTCTGCTGCTATGGATACAAATCCTGGAGGGAGCCTCAGGTTGTTATTTTTGGATGACATTTGTCCCTCTCACTCATAGATACATTCTCACCTCCTTTATTTCAGTTTTGATGCATAATAGCATAATAGCTTTTTTAACTACTTCAATTTTGATGTGGAATGTTAACATTTTATATGTTGGAACGTTTGCCCTTTTCAGGCTTTGTCTCTTATTCCAACTTCAGTTCTTCAGCAAAAGTTGAAAAAATACATTTTTACTTAAATTGCTAGGTCTTCCTAGTCAACACTGCTTGGTTTAGTATCTCATGAGTTGCTCAGCTAACAATCAGATGAGAACTGCATCAATATGATCAGCAAGTCCAAAATCCATCCCAAACAGATGGGAAGGTAAAGGAGTTAGACATTGCTATCTGCATCTGCATACCAAATGCACAGTCATAGAATGTGTTGGGCTGTAAGGGACCTTCAAAAGCCATCTAGTCCAACTCCCAGCAGTGAGCAGGCACATCCTGCCTCAGAGCCTCAGCAAGCATGGCCTGGAATGTCTCCAGGGCCTGTGCCTCCACCACCACCTCTCTGGGCAACCTGGGACAGTCTCCCACCACTCTCATGAGGAAAATTTCTTCCCAGTGTCTCATCTAACTCTGCTCCTGCTCCTGTTTCAAACCATTGCCCCTTATCCCCATGTTGCTCCATGCCCTGGCAAACAGATGTTCCCCAATTTTTCCGGTGCCTCTTCAGGCACTGAGAGGCCATTATGAGGTCCCCCCGCAGCCTTCTCTTCTCCAGGCTGAACAGCCCCAGCTCTCCCAGCCTGTCCTCACAACAGAGGTGCTCTATACTGCTGCCAGAAGAACAATCCTGCATCTCTAGCAAGTCCTGAAATAAGTATTAACATGTTAGGTTCCAGTAAGCTGGCCTTTTTACTCAGCAGGTGGTTGTATTGAAGGGTTATATAAAATAAAACTAAACAAATAAATAGCCTTGGTCTAGTTAGGCTTTTTGTTAGACTACATCAACAAATACCAAGCACTTTCGCTGCATCTGTTTGGTGGCTGCTTTTTTTAAAGTCACAGTACTGAAATGATGATGGGTTTAACACTTTCCAAATGCTTTTAAGTCTGAATACTTCAGACCTGAAGTAAGTCTTCCCTTAGGGATTTAATGTGTTTAATTATCTCTGAAGTTTTATCCATCATAATAGCAAAGTGAAACCATTGCTCTTGTATAGAACAAAGGCGAGGCAAATATATAAATCCATATTTGATTTTTTAGAGTTATTTGTAGGAGTACTGCATGACAGACAATGAAACAGCAAAAGAATTACCAATAAATATTCTTCTACACAACTATGAAAAAAGGGTATTTTGAAACAATAAAATTGAGGACTAATTACTCCAGAGAGATTGAAATATACTCAGCAGCATTAATTCCAATGACAGATTAAGGTAGAATTCAATTGGTCACTGCTTTCATAATTGTGATTGTGCAGTTGCCTCAAGTCACAAGCCCACTTTGAGAATATCATTCCACTAGGGATGTCTGTTGTCTTTTCTTTGTGGGTGCACACTAATGCAACCCCCAGAATTTTGAAGGGAACAGGGAGGTGGATAATTTTCCAGTTTTGTTCCTTTCACGGCCTTCTCTCAAACAAAACTATACATCTCAATGGAATCAGAGCTTGAAACAACATTTAGGATCAGTACCTGCCTTTTAGCCAAAGTAATATTTTTCTTATTATTTTCTCCTGTTTGCATGGGGAAAAAAGGATGGAGGAAAAGCTCAAACTTCCTCCTCTTTTCCAGAACTTTAAGCTGATCTGGAGCCACCCTTGAGCAGCCCAGTCCTCCGCTGTCTTCTACAAAACTCCCATCTCTCTCCACCCCAAGATCTCAGGCTAGGTTTATATATCTCCTCCTGGTAGAAGGCAGATGGATGCCAAGGTCTCATTCTCTATGGCGTGAAGGTCAGGCAACTTGTAGCCCTTCCCTGTGGTCTGTGTGTATGACCTCCTCGGCTTCAAAAGGCAAATACCCAGCTGCAGCTCACTTCCCTTCTCCCCTGATAAACAGCCTACACGCCGCCATCCTTACCCCTGCCTTATGGGCCTTCTTGTGACCCCCTGACCTCCCCATGGCCTGATGCAGCCCATCACCTCCTGACACATCTGATAAGATCAGATGAGTGAGGGCTGGGGCATGCTAAGCTGTGACTTGCTGTCTACAATTTGGTCACCTCAGCCTGATGTAAGTAAAAAATCCAAGGACAGCTTAATTCAGCCAGTCTCTATTCTGCATTCCCATTCAAGACATAAACACTCCATCACCATACAACAGCACATCCACGCTTCTGTAGCATTTGAATGTAAATTGTGGACTTTAAATCCATTCATTATTCAGGGGATTACATAAAGGCTGCAGAACATGTTGACTTACTTATATTCCTAACTTTATTTTACGTTACATGTTGCCTATCATATTACCAAATACACAAACTAAAAGGATAGAATTTGAATAATTTCCCAACCAGGCATAAAAAAATTATTAATTCTTAAGTACATTAATCAATGCCTTGCCTCTTTGAATTGATTCTTCATCCCCCCCCTCCATGAGTGGAGGTTCCTGGAGCTGGCTGTCACCAGCTGCCAGCTGAACTGCTACCAAAACTGAGAGCCAGAGCAGCAGACAGGGAGGAAATTATTATATCAGCATTATCAGGCTGACATGCCATTACTGGAGTCAAGACTGGAAAACCAGCAGGGTAACACAGGACAGAATGAGGACCCAAATTCTGCTGAAACCTTGCATCCTTCCAGCAATACCTGGAATTCATGCATTCTCCCTCCAGGACTAGAGATGCTTGGAGATCAGCAGAGCCACTCCCTGTTCAGACACTCCTCTGATAAGGACATGCAAAGCATTTCCTTGGATTTATCAACACTCAAGGTTTCCTGGCCTGTGGGATTTTTGGACTTGTAGGTTATTATTGGGTTCTTATCTCCTCTGCTACTGCAAAAGATACAAAACCAAACACATTACCCCACAAATACAATATGGAGAGATTTGATAGGAATTACCAACTCCTGTTTTACTCTGCTGTACATTACTGTTGCTGACAACAGTGGAAGAACAACTTTATCATAGATGATTCTATGGAATCCCAATTTACAAGGAAGACAATTAAGGCACATGGAGGAAATCAAACAACTTGCACACCTTCCCACAGGGAACCAGGGCTCCCTGGTGAATAGAATGCAAGAGTCCATGTTGCAAAACCACTGCTTGGTGTCATACAATTGGTAAACATCATGGCCAGTAAAAAATGGTAAATTGTTGGGAAACATCTTTATTTGCTTTCTAGTTAATTCCTGTGAAGAATATGCAGTGAAGGATAGTAAAACTGTGCCACATACTTCAGGACCAATTTCAGATGACAGTTGGAATAAATAGAGCCCTAAGCACAAACTGACCAACAAACAGGATGACCTGTACATTTACCACCAACACCCTAAAAGACATTTGATCGAAGTCAAATAAATTATCCCAACTGGGTTGTTAGAGAGGGCGTTACTGCGCTGTACTACTGTTTTTTTTAAAGGTAACCCTGCAGCAATTAGATACCAATCATATCCCCAGCACAGTTGCAAACAGGAAAAGAGCTCCAGTCCAACACATGCACCCAGCTTTAATCCTTTTTCCTTTCGGGCAAATTCCAGCCTATTCCCACCTGCCTGCTGTACCCTTGCTGATCAATTATCCTGCTGAACTGAAAGTGAACCTGCTCCAGAATGGGAAGATGACTGTGGTGCCATGGAGCCAACTGCATGGAAGATAAGATGCATAAAACCCCCTGAAGTAACATTGGTGGTGGTAACCAGTGGTGGTAACACTGATGTCCAGCTTAGCAGGTGTCTAACATGGGCTATTTACTTTGTTTCATGAAATAAAAGGATCACACTGTAACAAAGCATTAAAACTAGTGTAGTCTTGAAAACTTTTAATAGACCACTTTTCCTTTTTAATAAGCCCTAAAGGGGCCCTAGAGGGTCCATGGGAAGCACAAGGATGATTTGAGAGCTAGAGCCCCTCTGCTCTGAGGACAGGGTGAGAGAGCTGGGGCTGCTAAGCCTGAAGAAGAGAAGGCTATGGGGAGACCTCATGGAGGACTACCAGAACCTGAAGAAGCTACAGGAAAGCTGGTGAGGGACTGTTTGCCAGGGCATGGAGCACTAGAACAAGGGGCAGTGGCTTGAAACTAGAGCAAAGCAGGGTTAGATGAGACAGAAGGAAGAAGGTCTTGAGGGTGGTGAGACACTGGCCCAGCTTGCCCAGACAGGTGGTGGAGGCCCTATTCCTGGAGACATTCAAGGCGTGGCTTGCTGAGGCTCTGAGCAACCGGATCTAGTGCAAGATGTATCTGCTCACTGCAGGGGATTGTACTAGATGGCCTTTGAAGGGCCCTTCCAATCCAACACATTCTATCATTCTATGATTTTAAAAACATCAGGAAGGGTGCCACGGGCACAATACTTTCTGGAGACATCAGCCTATGGATTTATAGCATTTAGGGTTCAACAACAGTTACCTCATAGAAATGACACCTGCTCTTTGGAAGGTGCAGTAAGAGTCTTGAAGTGCAAACCTCTCTTGCTTTAATACCCTCAGAGGGGATATAGGTGACATTAGGAGAGGTAAAGTTTACCAAGCTGAGTTTCAGTTGTCCTGACATCAAACTGCAAATGCCACACTGCCCAGGCCACCAGTCACTCCTTTGGGGTCATTCTCTATTTGGCTGCTTTGTTAATGGTGTCAGCAAAATGTCCATAATAACTGTAGTAATCTTTACATTAGGGCATCAGTTTTTCACAGACAGCATCCACAATGACTTGCCTCATAGAAATCAGTAAACTTCCTCTAAAACATACAAATTTGCTGTCACTACCAACATGGAGTTATTTCGAATAAGCTGTCTACTTTTATATATCACCTATTTTTCTGTAAAAGTCTGGAATACAGAGGATAGGACACTGCATAGTGGATATTGTTTAAAATGTTTCATATTTGGATTGTATTCAGATTCTCAGCTTTGATTACAGTTTTACAGTCTGTTCTGCCTTGGCCCCCCATTGTACTTTTTTTTTTTTTTTAATTATTTCCAGAAAAAAGATTATGTTATATTTTTGCCACAGCACTTGTTTTTCAAGAATTATTTCAATCTGGAAAAGATTCCCCCTTCCATCATTCATGCCTTGGCCACATAGGAACAAGTCAGGACATTTACTGACTCTCAGAAAAAGAATCTCAGCAGAGGGCTGACATAGCACTGACATACAGCAGCGACATGCAGCATCCTCGGGGTCAGACTGGAGGGCCATGGGGAGGCATGTCACTCCACACCCACTCAGATCCCACCAAAGACAATGGTAACAGGAAATTTTAATGCTGGTGATCTCATGAGGCGATGAACCTACCATTTCACAGCCAAGCGAAGCGCTAACAGTATCTGCATTGTCCCAGCTATAAACATAGAAACTTTTTTCAACTGATAGGATGAATTTGTTGCTTTGGTGGGGCTGCCAATCCCTCACATTCACGAAAGTCATGAGTCAGTCTCCAAAGTTCATCAAATAGTCTCTTTATATATGCAAATATATGTATATATATAAACACTCGTATGGATTACTATTTGCCTTTAGGATATCAGCTCTTGAGGACTGAGGATTAATTTTCAAATTTTCTAATTTTTAGCTGCAACTAAGGGAACTTAAGTAGCTATTTTTAATAAGCAGGTGAAATTGTACCATTAATGACTACATTCAGGAACTATCTCATCTTTAAAGGAGAAAACAGTATGTTCTCTTGTACAGTATGATTTGGCAAAACCATTAAAGACACTATATAACTCAAATTATTGCACTCAGACACCTTTGGTAGCAGTTTTTATGGGGCAGCTTTAGAGGTTCTGGCACTCAGTGAAAAGATCACAGCTGAGATAAAGATCCTTGAGATTTTCAAAAATCTACTGGATTATAGTTATAGTCCATGCTTCCCATTTAAAAGGTTAAAATTCTCATACAGTAAGAGTTAAGTACAAAATATTGACAAACTCAAATAATGGAGCAGTGGAGATTACTATGAATTAAGTAATTTTTTAATAGAAAGTTTGGAGTGACCACTTTAAACATTTTCTTTATCAAGATTGTTCTAATGAAAGAATATCTGACCATCTTTATCATTAGTGAGTTGAAACTCTATGGAAGCCTCAGAGAATGATTTTGGGCTCATTGTTTTAACTTATTCAAGAACATCCTATGCTCAATGAATCACTAATCAGACTGGAAACTTCCTAAAATCAGACTCTTAAAATTATGGAATGCTTACTTGTTTGGGCTACAATAAAAAAGACTGCTGCAATAGATTTCTAAATTAATTTTTTAAAAAATTAAAATTTTCCCAGTAAACCAACATATCAGTAATAAAAGGGATTAATGTAATGCTAAAGCTTAGGAACAAGGCGTAACTGTTTTAAACTAACATGCAGGTTAGATATTAGGAAGAAATTCTTTACTATAAGGGGGTGAGCCCCTGACCCAGGTTGCCCAGAGAAGCTGTGGATGCCTCATCTCTGGAGGGGTTCACTGGACTTGAAGTAATCTGGTCTTTGCACCAGATGATTTGTAAGGTCCCTTACAACTCTAACCATTCTATGAATCTATGGCCTAGAAGCTGGCACCTCCATTTCACAAGACTTCAGTCCTCTGCTCAGTAGACCTGAGTTCCAAGAGGACACACAGAGAAATAAATTGCACTAAATCAGTGGTTTGCAAGTACTTTTCACACTTGTTAAAGTGCAGTAAATGCCCCAATGGTTCTCTGATTCAATATTAATAATGTGTTAATTCTGTACAGATGCCAGTTTGAACAAGGCACCAGACAACTGGATTTTCAAGGTATTTAGTGCTCTGATCTCTTCCTAATTTGATATACTCTTCCTTTCAATGCACACTGAAGGTACTTATTACCCTCTCCAGAATCATTTGGTGTCTTACAAAATCAAGAAGACATTCAGATTGATGTAGATCAGCATAGCAGCAAATTTTCACTACTGTCTCATGCAGCAATGTGCACTGATACTGACACTGAAATGCCATTCGGGTGCTGCTTTTGCTCCTTTAATTTTCTTCCACGTGTGTCTCTAATGTGTTTTGTTTTTCTCAGAGCTAAAGAGATGCCATTTATAGTGTCCCATTCACTCAGAAGGTACAGGGGTTTCCCACCTCCATTGTGCATAATAGAGCTCCTGGAACTAGAGCACATAGCTCCCACACTACTACTGTATTTGTCTAAACCAAGCACAGACAGATCACAGAATCAACAAATTGCAATGACAGAACACTCTAAATGTGCAATACAGCTTCCAATTATTTGGAAATTATCTCCTACAGCATTGCAGTGACTGTGCCAGAAATCACAGAATGTCAGAGATTGGAAAGGATTTTGAGAGATCATCTAGTCCAATGCCCCTTCTGGAGTAGGAAGACCTAGATCAGGTCCCACAGGAAGGTGTCCAGGCAGGTTTTCCATGTCTCCAGAGAAGCAGACTCCACAACCTCTCTGGGCAGCCTGTGCCAGTGGTTCTGACACCCTCACCACAAAAAAGTTTTTTGTCATATTTCTGTGGAACTTCCTATGTTCCAGCTTGTACCCACTGCCCCTTGTTCTTCCCTCTTGCCCCTTGGAGGTCACTGAGAAGACCCTGGCTCCATCCTCCTGACACTCACCCTGTACATATTCATTAATATTAATGAGGTCAAATGTTGGGCTTTAAGCCTGATCCTCCATGTCAAATTCTGCAGTGCCATATACATCTGAATAAAAGGGACCAAAGACAATTTAACAACTGATCTGGTTAGAGAAATCACTATCAGTAACAGGAAACAGCACTATGAGTCTCAAAGAATAATATACCAGGTCCCTTACCACCACAGACATACCAGAGAAAAATCTTTCCATAAAGAGACAAGAAGTTGGGTAAATAAATACACTCAGATCTACCAGATCATAGCTGGGCAGAAGAAGTATTCCCCTGGAACATTAATTTCTTGAATATGCTTCCCTTTTTATTTAAAAGAAAAATAATCACTAAACGGCTATCAGTCTGTAATAACTTCTGTTCACATCTACACTGAACTAGATACAGGAATTAGCCCAGAAGTAATGGGCTCTGTTACTGTAAGAAGTTTGTTATTTCCTGAATTTTAGCTTGATTTTAATAAGATGGTGAATTTCCTGTTGCCGTTTTGTGTTTGCTAATAAAATGTGTTAAGGGGACACATAAGAGATTCTTATTTTGACATGAGTCTGAACAGATGACAGAAGTAACAGACTACAGCAGCAGCCCTGATGCAGTTTGATGGGCCCCTGAATTCTGGCCGGACCTTATGAAGTCTCAAAATACAACATTGTTTTTCCATAGTTGGGGAATTCAGAGTGTTTTTCACGTGTCTGTCCAGTAAGAGCTCACCCTCTCCTACTGCCTTTTCCAGGAGTAGTAAAGTCTCTTAAATTTGATCAGGTATTTTTTTGCAAGTTGAAGGAACTTTGGAATTAGTACCCTTCAAACAAATCTATCTGGAAAGAAGTTCTGTATTAGAGACTGGTAAGACAACCAAGTCCTACCAGTTCCTTAGACAAAGAGCTAGAAAGATTAAGGTTGAAGAAAGGAGGAAAATTACAACAAAAAGTATTTTTCGACTTTTAAAATTAACAGTCCATATATAGTTTAATTGCTTACTCTGTTGGCAATTTGGAGCATATGCTGTTGCATCATGTAAAAACAGGGTTTAGGTATGTAAGGTAAGTTTGTGAATAATGTGAAAGAAAAAAATATTCAGGTATAGTATAGCTGGAGTATTTACATTCCTGTTTTTGTAATTACCTTAATTAAAGAGTAATTATTTCACTTACTGATAGGCTTATCTCTAACATGAAACTACCTGTCTACCATAAAAAAAACCCTCAGAAAAACATTAAAATTGCAGTTTTTACTCTCTTTAATAGCTGTTCTGTACTTTAAATTCCATTTCCACCACAATGAAAACACATTGTTGTACTCACTGGGGTATTCATGGTTTGTAAAAAGCAGTCAAGTTGCTAATAATGTAAGTGGAGTTTCCAGAAGCACAGAATTAGCTGGCTAACAAAAATATGCTTTCACCGTTTGTGAAATAAAATAATAAACTGCTAACACAGGGTTCATCATGAAAATGTAAGGCCAGCCAATATTAAAATGAGGACTCACAGTCAAAAATATGTGAGTTGCCTTACACTGCCTGTCTCTGTTGCTGTGTTTGTGCCTGGGGAAAGCAGACAGACAGACCAGGCTTGTGGCTTTCACCTGGGAGGTGCTGGAAGGTAAAGGAAGAGCAGGCCACTGATGTGAGCTATTGAGCAAACATATCCACGAGTTCTCTTTTGGGCTGGCATCCACACTCCAGACTCCCTTTGCAAGGCAGAACCAGACCTCAGAATACCCTTTGTAAAAGCTGCCTGAGACATAAAGGAGAGTTTCTATTTGTAGATAATCAAAATCAGGAAAATAAAACAAAAACAAAGTATAGGATATGCGTTTTCACTAGGAATGATCTGTCTTGGATCCACTTGACACCTCACCTGCATTAAGTCCTGAATCTAAGTGAGACAAAACAGTGGCACAATCTCACAGGAGGTGCTGAGTTACTGTTCTGCATGGAGAGCTGGCAGGAATGCAGGTGTGACTTTTAAAAAGGTCAATTCCCAAAACGTAATGCGTATATTTTAAATACTGCCTAAAATTTAAAAGAGATAAGATCATTAAAAGCTGCCCAAAGTCACAGCCAGTCCCACATACTCCTCACTGGGACCAAGGGAAGCACTCCTCAGTAGGACCATCTTTGTCTCAAGTGTGTGTGCTGTTTAAATACATATTATTTAACTCATCAGCTGAGGCACTTTATAACCCTGCTTTTTTCCCCAGTCTAGACAAGTGGGGTTTTTCTTTATTCTTTTTTTAAATACAGGTAAGCAGTGCACTTGCTACTCAAATGCTTTACTCCCTGTTTGAGCCTAAACCTGTTTGTACTTCAGTCCAAATAACACAGGAGAGAGTACAGGAGCTGGATTTACAGACCAGTGCATGATGGCACCAGCTGGTTTACTGCTGACTGAGAAGATGGTGAGATACTGCATAATAACATCAACAGTTTTCTCCTCACCGTTGTACATTGTTGGACCATTGGCATCTATTGTTTGACAAGTCACAATAGAAGGAGTTATTTTTTGTCATTAAACCAAAACAACATGTAGAGACTTTAACACTCTGCCAGAATTGTGAAAATCCCTGTGAATGGTGCAAAGCAAGACACAGGAGACTGGCATTGCCTGCCTGATGAGTGACAAGCACAATATGGAATCAGTGGCACTTCACTAACCTGAAACATACTCTCTGAATGCTATCGCACTTCACCTCCACTGCTTCGGCCTCTTCCACCTCGAGGACTATTCCTTCTCAGAGTTTTTTTTGAGGTAGGGATCAATAAAACATGCTAGGGCATCCAACTCAGAGCAGTGACATTAACAGTTACCAGCTTGTGTAATTTTCTGTTGTCAGACCACTTAGGAGCACTGGTGAGGTTTTGCTAATTGCTGGTAGTTATGTCACCACATTTGAGCAGAACAAAAAATCCAAAGCAAAGAACACTCCCAACAACCCACAAAGACCATAGAATGATAGAGTTGGAAAGGACCTTCAAAGACCATCTAGTCCAACCCCCTGCAGTAAGCATGGACATCCTGCACTACATCAGGTCACTCAGAGACTTATCAAGCCTGGTCTTGAATGTCTCCAGGGATGAGGCCACCACCAACTCAACACAGCACCTAAATGCTTTTACTTTTAAATAACTGGAAAAATGAGTCAGAAAAACTCACAGTAAAGTTCCTACAGGTGTATTGGACCAATCGCATCAAAGATGTGAAAAGGTTGATATTTATAGCAAGACATATAACAGTGTTTTACTGACACAAATAGAAAAAATAATGAATTTGTCCAGTTGATGTTGAGTATGTGCCAATATAAAGTGAATTTCAAAACCAGACACGTATTTTTAATTATCAGATTTGTCTGGAATGAAAATATTTAGCTGAAGTATGTTCTGGATTTGTTTCTTCTGCAGTACATTTGACAGTATGTTTCCCAAGTGAGGATTATTCTATCACTTACCAAACAAATTTGCTAAATATTGGCAAAAGTTTTTGACTCCTACTCAAAATAACTGGAGTTTTCCTCATATTATTTGTGCCAGGATTTCACTGTATCAGGCCATAGTTACAGTGGCCTGAAACGAAGCTGCAGAATATTGAAGATCCATGTCCTGCCTGCAGAAATCTCTGCAACACGCGGTCTCCCACTGAAAACAGGTTTCCTTTGTCTCTATTCTGCCCTCCAGTGGTTTAACAACGAGATCAAAAAAAGCACCAAGGAAAACATTCCAGCCTATTCCTGCCAGAAACAGGACTGCCAAAATCCTGAACCTGCAACATTTTTACAGGGAACCAAGTAAGATAATTGTTAGAAAAGGCAAAGGAAAAAAGGGAATTAATAATTATGTTACTAAAATTAGTTATAACCACCTGCAAAATTAGGCTCTTCATAATTAGTGAGCAAGAAAAGGGAAATGAGAACCACCTTTAATAATTTTTAATAACTGTTAATAATAATCCCTATTATTATGATAGGCTCCCAAAAAACCAGTGCTGATCTTTAATGTTAGGAGTTCTTACACCACTTTTTAAAAATATCATCATAAAACCTATAACATGGGCATTTTACAAAACCGGCAAATATTCAGCAAGCACTGGCTACTGTTCTGATAACTCTTTCCTACTTCCTACTTCATTAGGGACTCATCTCACCCATTCCATCAGAATGTCTCTGCTTCATTTCCAATCAGTCAGTATTACAAAAACCACCTGCAACTTAGTCAGGCTTAAGCTGGCTTTACTGATAAAGTGGAGGAAGCAAATATTTTGTCAAATCTTACTACTTCTAAACACAAAGAGCCCTGCAAATCACAACCAGAAAGTATTCCCAGTTTGATTCTGCCTGCTGAGAGGAAAAGGCAGCACTGTGCTCGCTGTATCCCAGCTAATTGAGTAAAAGTGCATTCACTACCGTATCTGCTGCTCACCAGAAAGGAAACATGCAAGATACCATGTAAAACTCAAGGAGGTGAACATCCTCCATCCCTTCTTTATGCCCACACTGTGTATCGTCTGACAGAGGAAGAAGAATTAAACATTCTGTCATCAACAAATCTTGGTGAACTTAAATTCCATATCAAAGCATGCAAAAATAGTCTGGGAAAATCCAAATCCATGGTGATTGCTTTAGCTGCACGCATCTATTCTCCAATACTAGCATCTGAATGGTGTTACACTGTGACATTGCATTTTTTGAAACAAAAACTTATATCATACATGCAACCCATTTGCTGAATTCTAGTCTCCCACTTGTTGCTGATGTCATTCATTTGTGTCTGCTGCTATAACATCTACACAACCTGAATTTTAACCAACTGATGTGCCAACACTACAACCTGGAATGTTTACCCACCTTCTCAAGCTGAAGTGCTCTGCTAAAATACATGCAAAGACTAAACTGAGAGCCCTCGCATTTCTAAAAAGGCAGGGAAGGAGGGAAGCTATCTGCAATTCAGTCATCGGTGGATTGTCACTATCAATTTAGGTCTGTTGGCAAATCAGTATTTATCACTAAGAGTCCAATTTTATGTTCCCCAGGGATAACAACGCTGAGAAGAACACTGTGATGTTACCACAGTTGGATCTACCTTTCTTTTTATCTAAAAGTATGCACAGAAGAATGGGACTTCCATGCACTTTTGATTCCCCACAATGTCTCAGGGCTGATACCTATCAAAAAGGAATGCAAGTACATTCTTTCTAGTGTTGATGGGCTACAGAGAAAAACAGCATGTATTTTGCTCTGCCACTTTAAGACAGAAGAGGCTAATTGGCATTGCTTAACCTTTCTACCAAAGCCTTCTCTTTGGCATTGCTTAACCTTTATACCAAAGCCTCATTTCTTAACTGCTCCAGATAGTTCACCTCCCTCCCCTTAAGCTACCCAGTGCTCCTCTCTTGTTTCTTTTCATCTTGGGCTGGTCCTAAGTCACAGGAAAGCAGCCACCAGAACAGGCTGTTGGGCTGGGCCTGGCTGAGTGCAGCAGGCTGCATTCCCAGCACTCCTCCATTCCCAGCCCGGCACATGGGCTTGTACCCCAGATAGGTTCTGAAAGATGTAAGTGGGGTTAAGCAGGTTCTTACTCCTTTCACATGAGTTCATCCAGCCCACAGCCTTGCGGCCACCTTGTGTAAGCAGGAATGGGCAGCCTGCCTCAACAAGACACTGCTTATTCTGATGGTGCAGGATCTACTCCATCTTTCAGTATTGAGGATAAGCCAAATTAACATAAGCCTTTCAACTTCCTTGTGTGTGGATTCTTTGGTTACTCTAAAGCTTCAGCAATAACAGTGCTAGGTTTGTATTTTTCAGTCCACATCGAAAACATTTACCCAGGTCAGTAAAGCATTCTGCATTCAAAAAAAAACATTGCACTGGTTCAAGCATTAAAACTACTGTGAAAACCATTTATTTGCCCCAAATCCTTTGTTGCAGCAGTGTGCAATATATGAGAGCTTATCACCTTTGACATGACAAAGAATCTCCCAAGGCCAGCATTGTCAGCTCACAACCAGCCAATTAATTCTCATTCCTCTACCATAGCAAATCCTTCAGAGTTAATAAAACCCTTTAGAACGCCTTCTTATGGAAACTCTCCCTTTCAAGGATGTTTACTCATATTCTGAGATGGGAGATGGTGGGGGGGGAAAACCTGAACACCTTTTTCTCTAAAAGAAAACACATTAAATAAAGACAAGAATTAGCAACATTTGGTTCTGCTCATTTTAAAGTGACCATTAAGACCCAGTCCAGTCTTCAAGAAGGGCAAGGTAACAACAGACTATGAGTACATAACCAAGTGGGTAGATGACAGCAAAGCAGTGGATGTGGTCTGCTTTGATTTCAGTAAAGCATTTAACACTATCTCCCACAGCACCCTTGCAGCTAAACTGAGAAAACATAGTCTGTACGATCGGGTAGTGAGGTGCACTGTGAACTGGCTGAAGGAAAGAAGCCAGAGAGTTGTGGTCAATGGGGCAGAGCCTAGTTGGAGGCCTGTGTCTAGCAGAGTTCCTCAGGAATTAGTACTGGGGCCAGTACTATTCAATATATTAATCAATGACTTGGATGAGGGACTAGAGTGCACTGTCAGCAAATTTGCTGATGACACAAAGCTGGGAGAAGTGGCTGATATGCCAGAAGGCTGTGCTGCCATCCAGTGAGACCTGGACAGGCTGGAGAGTTGGGCAGGAAGGAATTTAATGAAATTTAACATGGGCGAGTGTAGGGTCCTACATATGGGCAAGAACAACCCCATGTATCACTATAAGGTAGGGACCGACCTAAGCAGTGTGGGTGAAAGGGATCTGGGGGTCAGTAAGATGAGCATGAATCAGCAATGTCTTGTAGTCAAGAAGGCCAATGGCATCCTGAGGTATATTATAAGGACAGGGAAAAGCTTGAGAGGGTACAGTGATGAACCACAAAGATGATGAAGGAATTGGAACATCTCCCTTATGAGGAACTGCTAAGGGAGCTAGTTCTCTTTAGCTTAGAGGAGAATGAGGGGTGACCTCATTCATGTTTATAAATATTTAAAGGGTGAATGTCAGGAGGATGGAGGCAGGCTCCAACGGTTCGGGGCAATGGGTGTAAAATGGAACACAGAAGATTCCACAGGTGACAGAACACTGGAACAGGCTTCCCAGAGAGAATGTGGAGTCTCCTTCTCTGAAGACAATCAAAACCCATCTGGATGCGTTCCTGTGTGACCTAGTCTAGATGTTCCTGCTCTGGCAGGGGGATTGGACTAGATGATCTCTTGAGGTCCCTTCCAATCCCTGATGTTCTATGATTCTGTGACTCTGTGACTGTGAATTACAGCAATCCTTTAAGAATACTCAGGAACTGTCTGAATATAAGCTTCTGCCTAGAAGGTATCTGAGTATATTAGTACAGCCTAACAACTGATCTAGTCCCACATCTACACAGCTCTACATCCAGGATGGCTCATCCTTGGTCTATTTGAAAAACAGAACAGCAGTTATCTGCAGGTTCCTAGACCTAACATAAAAATCAAATGCATGTTCAGGTTTTTATGCACCAACATAAAAAGAAGAGACTGCAGACAAGTGTCTACAAAGCTTGGAATAACTTAACTGGGTATAGAACAGAAGCTATGCTTTATTTCTTAATAGAGAGACCAACAGCAGCACTAGATCCAATTACACAGCGAAAACTGAAACCCTAAATTGAGTTTTTAGATTTGTATGTGGCACAAGAACTCCAAATTCACTGTAGACGTTCACCCAGCAATTGTACAGGAAGCTGCCTGAAATCACGCTTGGATTGCAGCTACTGATAGCAGAGAAATAAAATATGTTTTAAATGCCCCACAATGGGCAAAATTTGAACTGAAGTGCAACATAGTCCAGAACTTTGTATGAATAGTAACTTCTAACCTTTTATTCTGAAAAAACTTGACCATGGGACTTACTTGAATGTGGAGTTGGAAATGCAACAATGGTTCTGCTTCGATCTCTGGTTCTCATTCCCAACATTGTGCCCTAACCACCAGCCAGCAGTTCATGTGAGTGATCACACTCTATTCAGCAGGAGTCAGAGTATTATTCACGAAACTTTACTGAGACAGCAAGGGGGTATGAGTGTATAGTGCAGGGATTAGAGTCAGAATTCTATTTCCACTTCTTCTGCTATGTCTGATTCTCAACACTGTAAAAGGATATAACTAGTCCTGGAAGCAGAGAACTGAAATCTCTCTTCTTCTAAGTGACTTCCCCAAGAACCACGTTCACTCCTTCCCCTCTGTCTGTCCTACTACAGAGCTGAGCGGGAGAGGTGAGGATTGCCCATGTCTTAAACAGTCTAGCTGTTTAAGTATTCTCCTTCCAGAGGGAAGTTGAGGATATTAATACAACCAGACAGAGGAGAAAATTCTGTATCTCTCACTTCCCAACAAATCTCTTAGGACACTGAATAGCAAGCTGAAGAGCAATAAACTTAGGAAAACAAACAAACAAAACAAAAAAAAAAAAAGAAAAAAACCCAAGCAAATCCCAAAAACATTGCTCTTGCATTTATGCAGGAAGTCTGATCCTGTCTGTGCTACAGAACATAGTCTGGCTCATGTTTTCTACTTAAGGTATTTTCTTTAGTATGGAAACCACATTGGCAGTAACACTTGGTAGAAGTCCTGTTTTCTAGGAGAAAAATGGAATGCAAGAGCATTTAAATCATACCTAAAAATTATTTTTTAGAACACAAAATCACCCCGTTTTAGCTGCACAAGACTGAACACTGCTTGTCTTCAGAACTGAGTAAAAAGAACTTCTTGTTGCAGCATTGCATGTTGGTGGAAATGTCTGGTAGGTAGAACGGAATCTAATGGCTGTTTTAGGCTACCTAAAGACACAAAACATTTAAACATACTTTAAAAGGGAGGAGAAAGAGAAGTTGTTTAGTGGGCCCAGTGCAAGGGAAGTTGTCAAAGAGCCAAATCTAAGAGGAGTTCATGTCTTTTTAGCATCACCTGTTCGGTATTAATTGTATGCAAACATTTTATTTCATATAGGAAATTCTTTCCTCCACCATGAGAATGGTAAAGTGTACAGTGAAGTAGGAATGAGTAAAAAACATCTAGGCATCAGATAAAGGTACCTAGGAATATACTGTCTTAAGCAAAATGGATCAAGTAATACGATTTATCCAGTGCATACACAGTGCATTATGGCATTGACACATACCTTACAAAACCATTGCCTCTCTGAAGCCATATATAATAACAGCATCTAAGGCAAAGACTCTGTATAGGGACTTGATGTCCACTTACCTTGTATCAGTAAAATTATCACCCATGCTATATTTCACAGACAAAACAGACAAAAAGGCTATAGGGTGTGAGCAGACTTCTGCAGGGACATACTTTGGCAACTGATTCACTGATCAACATCAGCCTTAGGAGAAGAAGGCTGTGAGATGAGCTTTTTCCTTCTGGTGGTAGGAAAACCCATTTACAAAATAAATGTCATGAGAAGAGGTTGAGGTGGGAACTAACATATGCTGGGAAGTATCATATTCACACACACCAGACAAGGACTGGGTAAGAGTCATGGATGGCTTGTCACATCTCTTCAGAACCATAAATTACTCCTTACTGTTTATTCAACCTCTTCTGTCTTTCAACGACATTTTCACAGAGCACAAGAGCTCTCAATCCCCAGGTGTAAGAAACCAAGCTCCAGCTCTGGAGGCCCCTGCACAAGAAGGACATGAACCTGTTGGAGCAAGTCTGGAGGAGGTCATGAGGATGATCCAAGGGCTGGAGCTCCTGTGCTACAATGATAGGCTGAAAGAGTCTGGAGAAGAGAAGGCTGCAGAGAGAACTTCTACAGTACCTGAAGGGACTACAGGAAAACTGGGAAAACTGGGAAGAGACTGTTTGCCAGAACATGGAGTGAGAAGACAAGGGGCAATGGTTTGAAACTAGAAAAGGGCAGGGTTAGATGAGACATTAGGAAGAAGGTCTTCCCATGAGGGTGGTGAGACGCTGGCCCAGGTTCTCCAGAGAGGTGGTGGAGGCCCCATCCCTAGAGACATTCAGAGCCAGGCTTGCTGAGGTTCTGAGGAACCTGATCTAGTGCAGGATGTCCCTCTCACTGCAGGGGATTGGATTAGGTGGCCTTGGAAGGTCCCTTCCAACGCAGCACATTCTATAATTCATTCTATGAACCTTACATTTAGAAGTATTAATGCACCACACAGAGACATGCCCAGTATGTGCAGGGTACACAGAAAACAGCTCCCACAACTCTGCTCTGGCAGCACAAACTAAAATACAGTCCTCAGTGGGGTTGCCAACAGTGTCTGCACTACACACATCTGGCTTAGAGCACACTGCACAGAGGAAGGTAGCAAAGAAGAGATGATATGCAGAGCGTTAACAAATGTCGATGGGCTGAGAACTCCTAATTATCTAACTGAGGATACAATATTTTTCTATTCAGTTATAATCAAAGAGAAACTATTTTTGGTGACAAAAAATAGTTCTGGGCTTCTGCCTGCTTTTTTTATTTTAAATAAGTAATTAAAATTCATCTCTCATGCTTTTAGATACTGGATTTTTTCTAACTGAGCATAATCACATCCAACTGCATTTCTGTCTGATAGTGAGATAATGTATCCGTGTCTCTAGTCAATATTTCTTTCCCCAGAGCACTGTAACGCAGCCCTTTGTCTTAATCGATAGATTGTCATGACACAACACAGCTCCAGAGTCACCAGGGAATAAAAGGTGAGGTTTTTAATCTCCAGCTTATGTGTTCAAGAGAGGACTAACTGATGCACACCACAGGCCAGACTGACTAGCTGCTCTCATCCAGCGTATGTGCACAGACTGATTATAGACCAGACTCTGGCCTCACATAGTACCTGCTCAGCAGCACCTACAGGCAACAAAAAGCAATCGTGTAAATGTAAAGCAATCACTCCTTCCAACAGCATTTCACACAAGTATCTGAGTGTGACTGAAGTAATGTACATACACACAGAGAATGAATTAGGGGAATGTAATGGTTGTTAAAATACAGAAAATTAGCATTGCTTATGCAAAGCTGCATTAATGTCCCACATCTGCAAGAACACTACCTTCCTGTCCTATTGCAATCAGCTGCCAGGGTCAGTGGACTGCAGATTCAGCCAGTGAGAGCCATTCATGAGTCTTCAGCAAAAATGAGAAAAAATTGCTCTCACCTGAGATCTGGACCTTATGACACACAGGGCAGCTATCTCTGCTGTCAGAGTGAACATTACAGTGCAGAGCACTCCTGGGGAACCAGTTATTCATGTTGCCCAGGCAAGTCTCTGGAGCCCTGAAAATGTCTCAGGGTTAAGTAAAAGGATTGGGCAACATCCCAGCAACAATACGCCCAGCTTCCCTGGGAGCATTTGGTTCTCATTGTTTCCTAGTGGTATTTTCCATTTACTTCTTGAGCATTCTCATCTCCTGTACGCAGTAGGCTCTCCAGGATACCCCAGTCATAGAGAACATTCATCAGGAAGTCTCAGAACACAGAGAGTGAGAGACTACAATGGTTTCAAGAGACAAACTGGGCCAAGATATGCAATGCCCAAACTCATAATCTGTCTGCAACTAAGATACTACCTATAATAAGCAAGTAAGCACAATCACTCTAGAAGACTTGAGTCATAACAACCTGAAGAAGTTTCCAGTGCAGGAGACCTTAAAGAAGAAATATGTTGGATGCAAGTGCTTCTGGTGAAGCCACACAGATGGAGAGCTTAAAAAGGGCTCTCCTGTTTCACATTAAACTATCCTGGATTAACACACAGTCAAACGCTTTCTTTGCTGGGAGATATTTACATCTCGTGATGGAGCTGAACCTAGTTTAATTTTTTTCAGTGCAATGGAGAAATTTCTCACAATAGTAATTCCTCTGTGGCTTTAAAAGAGGTGAATAATTTACAGCATGGCAAAGAGAAATAAAATTACAAGCTAAAAATGGAAATTTAATTGTTTGCAACAGGTTATGATTTATTCTTAATGATACAAAAGACAATAACTTAGAATTGAACACACAATCCTATAAATATATCAATGTCCAAGTCCTTTTCACACCCTTTCCTATATTTATAATTAAGAAGGAAGTCTTATGATGACATGCCTCAGGGAGAAAGAGAAATTACTTAGGTAAGTTAAATAGCTGTTTCAAGTCCTCATGGAAAATTAATTACAATCAGAGGTCATATTCATCAGTAGGCCTGAAGAGAATGAGAAATTATTTGGACATAATATTCATGTGTAAATTAACTGTGCTTATGTGTAACTAACAAAACAACATATAAAAAGTAGGAGACTTAAGATGGTGGGTTTCCTGAAAAACACTTCCACTCAGCTACTGAGAATTTGCTTTTAAAAGACAACACCAGAGTGTTATTTTGGTTCCCTGACAACCAGAGAACGTAAAATAAGAGCATGAAATTAGAGTCTTTAAGCAGTGAACAGTATCTTCAAATATAAAAAAAAAGGACAGGGCTGATGCTGGTCAGAGTGAGGTCAGCAGAATAACCAGCTAGATGCTCTACATGTACAAACCTCCACCTGCTCTGAACACCACCCTGCGTAGCTGGAATCATCCTGTGATAGCCCAGAACTCCTCATTAACAAGAGCTGAATGTGGAACATGCATGTAATTATCAGAGCTGTGTACACAGTGTGAGGAGGCAGACAGCTAAACTGCCCCTTAACTGAAAAATTCTAAAGCACTTCAAAGCTGCCCACAGTGGCACCTAAACTTCATTGTCATTGCTGCTGTGGGTGACTGTAAGAAACTATAAAGGCTTCACAATACAAAATCTTAGTCTGTTTTCATTTTACTTCTTGAATACTGAACCTTTTACCCAGATGAAGATCTTTGCTGATCTTAATGCGTGCTTAATTTTGTTAACTGCTTGAAGCCAAATTTTTGAGTACTGTGCTTTTCTGAATGAGAACACAGTCACAATGGAAGGTGCTCCATAAGGTGTTTTAATTATCGAAGTGAGTGTCATCTTGGAAAACAACAAAATCAGAGTGACATTAACAATGTAGATTCCTTACCTTCACTTTTTCATATATAGCTCCAAGACCTGCCCTTCTCCTGCAGCCATAAACTAATACCATATACTATTGGTATGAACTAATATCAATATATTACCATACATACAGAATGTGATATCTATATAATATGGTTTCTTTGTATCATATAAATATTGGATTGCATATTTGTCTAGAATTCTGTTTCTTGTGTAAAAATGCAGCTGAAATTGCATCTGTCATTATATCTATACTTCCAATCTGAAAGAGTCTGAGGCTGACCCACCTGAGTTACTGATTTTCTCATCATGGTTTCTGGCCAGATTTGTTGAACTCCCTGATTACAAAAAAGCAAGGAATGAGTATTCTCTGGGTGGACTCCAGGATGCTGGAAGTAGTTCTTTATCTTGGCCCACACAGCTGAATTTGTCGCCCTGCTAGGCATACTGAGAATAAAAAAGTTTGAAGCAGCTCCAGTTCTGCTTCCCCCAAACACCCAAGGAAAAAAAGGCCTGAAGAGTCTTCGAGCTGTCATCATTCACCCACTCCACAATACCAGTTTGTAAGATAAGCATTAACAGGGAAGGGAAGTCACGGACAGGGCAGGTTCATGATGCAAGGCACTGGCAGTCAGGAACAGATCACAGTAGCTATTCCAGGTCAATCTGCTACTCGTAAGATAGCAGGCACTAACGAACTGAGCAGTACCAATGAGTTTATATTCATGTTTTTATTGATGAAACTGGCACTCAGCATTTCAAGCCTGGAATAGCTTTGAACCTGGATAATTCTAAACAGACAGATTTGTACTTAATACAAATCTGAGTGGGTAAAGATTGCAAAAATGCTGAAATAACTGGCTACACACAACCAGCTGGGTGTCACCAAGCCTGTGCCGTGCATCTGGGTTTGTCTGCCTCCCAGTGACTTCTGAAATCTCTGATTTGACAAGATGTAATCTGGCCTGTTCTGGTGATGTATGCTCACAGGTCACATCTTGTGCGTAACACAAGGTGACAGTTTTAAGGAAGCAGGACATACCAGTTGTCCCAAATCAGATTTGATTTAAAAAGTTTATAATAAAAGCTTCCTTTAGAAATACCCCCTTTTTCCACTCACTGTTTTCATTTGTTATAAAAAAAAATTATGTGCCACGGTCAGCAGTGTACTTGGCACATGACTCTCCCAAGGAAAAGGATGACGCAATACACATGCAGCCTCACAGCATGGAAAGTACCGGATTACAATCCAATTCTGACAAGGCCTGTGTGGCCATATTCATCAGAGTCAAGCATCTCTACAGACAGTATAAATTTAGCATAAATTAGTTACCTATAATCAATACTAGAGTATCAAAAGCACAACTAAGGTTGAAAAGTGCTCCAGAAATAGCAAATGCCTCAGTGCAAATCAGCATGTTGCGGCAGCTGCTGCTCAGGCCAAGAGGATGAGATCCCACTGGCTTTAGTAGTGAAAAAGCATATGACTCCCACTGCCTTTGCCCAAGAATGCACAGTGTACCTTCCCCCAAATCTGTTAGCCCATCACCTCTTTCAACCACTCAGAAGTTAAATTTATAGCTTCTATTCACTAAGCTCTCAGCTGTCTATCCTGCCCTGGCTTCCCATTTCCTCTCCTCAGCCCACAAATACTTGGTCATTACCTCATGATCTGACAAACGAGGCCTCTCACCTTGCGTCGGAGCTTCCCTCAGCTGTTCTCCACAGCTCTGTGCCACACTCTGCTGTGGCTTCTACTCCCCACCTCAGTGACAAACAGCTCAGCAAGGGCCTCTGCAGGGGATGCACTCTTCTGAGGGGGACCCACTGCCCAACACAGGGAGTGACACATCATCCGTACTAAGGGGAACACCCCAAACTGAGGAGGAACAGCTTGTCCCCCTCAAGGGGTCACCTCACCCTGAGGAGGACACCTCACCCTGAAGGTGCACACTGTCCCATGAAGAGGCCACCCCACACATGCTGCTCCCATTGTGGGTGAACATCAGCATTGCATCAAAGACCTGGGCCTTGCCTGTCCCTTTTACCACAAGGGCACCATCCTGCACCTTTCTGGGGCAAGATTAGGAGGATATGGCCAACCATCCCAACCCAGCCCTTCCTCAGACCTCCCCTTCCTGCCTGCAGGGTTGGAGGCACAGACCCAACCCCAGACTGGCCTCTCTTTCCCCATCGAGTCACACACAATTCCCACCATTTCTCACTGCTGTTTCCAGCCCTATGCTGGGGGGCTGTTAAGCTCCACCATCCTCACAGAAAAAAGTTTAAAAATCTGAGAAAGCATCAGAGAAAAACAATTTTACAGCCCCTACAAAAAATCGGCAAAAATAATCGAAACAAACACAAAAACTACCATAAACTCCCTATTACAGGATTGACGATCACAGACCTGAGTAAATATGGTATTCTCTGCTGCTTCGTCTTAAAACCTACAAAAGCCAGCCCTGTCCAGCACCAGGTTCACTGCCCTGTCAAGACCTTAAGCACTTCCGTGAAGGAGAAAGAGCCGTGCCAGGCTTATGTAAGACCCTTAAGAAACCACTAGGTGTCATTGACGGTGCATAAAAAGTGAAACAAAAATTTGGTGGTTTAGATTAAAAACGTTCAACGCTTTAAAGAGAACGACGACACTTGTCCCAGCCAGGAGCCATAACCATATGTACCATGATGTGATGATTTTGCCACCTCTGCATCCCTGCACAGGCCTGGGAGCAAAGGCAAAACTCTTCTTGAGTACATCTGGCCCATCTGAAAGTGATCCAGAGAGACTGAAATTAGCTTTCAGACTTAAGATGGAACTGGCCATCAGGTATAAGAAGAAACCTTGGACTTTAGATTCTTCCCCATGAGAGGGATGAGACACTGGCCCAGTTTTCCCAAAGAAGTGGTGGAGGCCCTATCGCTGTAGACATTCAAGACCTGGCTTGATGAGGCTCTGAGCAAACTCATCTAATGCCGGATGTCCCTGCTCACTGCAGAGAGTTGGACTAGATGGCTTTTGAAGGACCCTTCTCAACCAACACATTCTAGGATTCTATGAATTCCCTAGTTGGGGGTGCTCCTTCCCTCGCTGGAGCACTGTGCCACCTAACACCCTCTGCCACCCCAATAAAATATTTTTTTCATCTGTTTAAATGTAAGTGAATTTTCCCCAGGGGAAATACAATATATCAGGGGATGCCAAATTATTTTTAGTTTCTTTTTTAGTGTACAGCTGAGGAAGGGGATACTTGCAGAAACATGTCTGAAAGAGAGCCCCAAACTAAATAGTAATCTGTACCCCCAGGCAAAATAAAGAAAATAAAAGAAAACCAACAACATTAAAAAATCCTCCAGGAGCTTCAGGGGCAAAATGAGAGGTGGCTACTGCTGAGCAGGGGAGGAATGAAAGCAGGTGAAGTCATATGGCTGACAACTCCTCTGATGTTTTGACATTGGAAGAAAGAATAAGGTAGCTGTTGATGTACCTCATGACACTGAAATGACCCAAGTAGTCAAAGCTAAGACTGGCATCTCAGTAAGATAAAAATGCACTACCTGGGTGAGAGATGTGCATCTGAGGGTGGATGTGCTCCAGAAGAGGAACAGGATAATTCTTCTCTCTTCCTGATAAAAACTGTGAGGAAATGGTGGCAGTGAAGTGCAGAGGGAGAACTTGCATAGAGGGAGACCAAAGTGCAGACCAGAGGCCCAAATCAGAGAGTTTGGAGGAAGCAGAGGTGTCCTCAGGAAAGTCTACAGAAAGAAAAAGAATCAAAATTATGATGAGAAAAGCAGGCTGGCACTTTCCTTCACATACCCACTAAGAGGTGGGAAACAGAAGACATCCACGAAAGATGCCTTTCCGCCACAACTGAGGCATTCACAGTTGTGTCTCAAACACTAAACTGGGACTGAATGTGAGTACCTCCACAGTACAAAGTCACAGGGTCTGCATTTTCTACACAAAAAGGTCTCAAATTGGTTTTAATTCTAAAGCATGGTGAACATCCTGAAAGCAATTAAAGTCCAGGGACATCATCTAGATTAGATTCTGTGTGTGGTTAAAGCAGTACTATTAAGTTCCTATTAAGAACTCAAAGGAGACTATCCCTTTAAATTGGAGAAAATACATTAAAACACATACTGAAGAAAGGGAGGAATGACCTTTTATATATTTGTTTACACTAGTAATTCACATCAGTAGAACTACACCGACACAGAACTTTTAAACAGAGAACTGGCCTTTTCTTTGGCAGCTATTTTCCTTCAAGTTCAACTGTTATGGCTTGGCTAATTTTCCCAGTTTCTACTCTTCCCTGAAGATTCATGCTAATTTTCACATTAATTTGCTCCTGAAATCCAGAAATCTAGTAAAAATGTGATTTTACTCTTGCTAACAGCAGGAGAACCCAATCTATTTCAACAGCTTGATGAGTAATGAAATTAGAGGACTCACAACTGTCAGAAATCACACAGGAGCCAGCTGATGGGCAGTACCATCACTTTTGTATAACCCCAAATACAGACACCCTTCAAACACAGCTCAGAAGGCACCACTAGGCATTTCTTCTCAATCTGAAGTGCTGTTTCTTTTAAAAGAAGATCTACATTACAAGCATCTGAACTTTGTTTTTATTATACCCTTCTACATAATGAAGACTGAAGCTACAACCAAAGATCATTTTTTATTTCAGCAGTTAGCACAAACGTGCCCACTTCTTGCCTCTGCTCTGTAATGACCACATCTGAACCAGTGGCAAAACATGCTGCTCTGCCATTGGTAACAGCAGGATTACCAATGTAGGGGTGTTTTGGTTTTTTTATCCCCTTCCAAACCTTCCTGGTATTACTGTTTTTACAGATGCTTTCTTTTGTGCTTTCTAAAATTTGACTAGAGTAAAACCAGTTATACAGTTATAATCTGTTTAGCAGCTTCCTGAGCAATAAAGAGGAAGGGACTGATATTTTGGAAAAAAATAGGGTAATCTAGATGCAGAAAGGAACACTGGAAAATGATAAATTTAATTTCATTATTCTACTGGTTGCATAGTGGTTCATCGAGGGAAAGTTTTAAGGACTGTCTCAGAGATTAGAAAATCTGATACCAGAAAATAGCTGATCAATTTATTTACCTTTTTTTTAAGGCAGGTTCTGAGTTTGAACTAGACTGCAGGTTATTCACTCATTACCAACGTACAAAAACTTCCTTTTACATCACGAGTTAGAGATGGTGGCAAAGTGTGTACCCGGGGAACATTCTCCTCACAGGGAAGTGTTTCTACAGCCTGGAAGAAATTAATCACGTTGTCAATGACTATCATCTGAACTGATGGGCAGCAGCAATGTTACTTGTAGAGATCTGATTTATGAGGGCATGGAAATGGTTATTAAAATCCATTATGTTTATTTCCACTACGCAGCTGGTGGGGATTCCCTGAGACCCAGTTCTGCCAGCAGGTGTTTTCTGCTGGGTAAAGAACCTCCTGTCATCAGCAGACTAAACCCAGTCCTTTTCCCATGCAACTGAAAGGCAGATGAGCAGCATCTTTATAGGGAATAAGAAAAATAAAAACAATCTGTGTAGATATAAAAGACTCACCTTTTTTCCTCAATTCCTTTCCTATCGAGACAAAAATCAAACCCCTGACTAAGTATGCAGACTTCAGTGTAACACAAGCTGGCTTCAGAACTTGGCAGCCACAGTAAAAGTACCCAAAAGGGCATCCCTAGCAGAAACCCTGCTCCATGTTGCATGCTGGCCACATTAGTTCTTATCCACTTTTACTCTCATGAAATAAAGGCAAGGGCAACAACCAGAGAGGTGGAAATTACTTTAATGACATGTTTCTGTATTTGCATTTCGTTCAGGTCCTAAGTTAATATTAAGTTACCTTACTCCTGGTCCCTAATTCTTGTCTAAATTAGATGTTTTCCTCTTCTACAGAACAGATGGATTCCTAAATCCTCTCAGCTCATCTCCTGGCACCAGTGCATAGAAAGTGCACAGAACAGCATGAGCTTTCCGCTGCTCACAGCACTGTGCTCCTTGGGGGTTCTTTCTAACCCACACAAAATAACTCCAGATACCAATATAGCTGAGGTTAAACAAGCCCAGTGAGACTAGTGCAGAATGTGAAATTCAAACATCAACTTTCTACTGCAGCACAGAATTTCATCAAGGAAAGAAGTTGATGAAGTAGCACAACCTCTTTATCCCTAAACAAAGGCATTAGGATAAGATTACTTGGGGTGCTAACAATCCCCATAGGGGATCCTGCTATGCAGTGACAAGTGGAACACAAACTAGGTGATTTCTCTGTACAAATCAGTGTGAAGTTCTGTGCAGGCTTCAAAATCCTTCCAGGGCTTGATGAAGGCAAACACATGTGACTGACCTGCACAGAGCTCCAAGCTGCTCAGGATGCCCCATCTGAAACTGGCTCAGAATTAGGAGCAGATGTGGCAGTCATGCTTTTGACTGCATTGTAAACTTAACCGAACTATCCATGCAATGTTTTAACTTGAGAGACTATTTAAACTATTTAAGTAAAAACATTGTCAACAAGAATCTGCTTTCGTATAAAAGAATAGAATTATAGAATGCATTGGGTGGGTTGGAAAGGACTTTCAGAGGCCATCTAGTCCAGCCCCCTGCAGTGGGGGTGCATCCTGCACTAGATCAGGCTGCTCAGAGCCTCAGCAAGCCTGGCCTTGAATGTCTTCAGGGATGGGGCCTCCACCACCTCTCTGGGCAACCTGGGCCAGTATCTCATCCCCCTCATGGGGAAGAGCTTCTTCCTAATGTCTCATCTAACCCTGCCCGGATTTAGTTTCAAACCACTGCTCCTATCCTGCCATGCAATGCCCTGGCAAACAGTCCCTCCCCAGCTTTCTTGTAGGTCTTTTCATGTACTGATAAGTACTCAAGAAAGAGGTATTAAGAGGATAAGTAGTTATAAAGAAAACTATGCTTAGAGTTACTCACTCCACTGCCTCAGCCTCCATGCTTTCTGCAGCCTGTATCCTTACTCCACCACCTTCACTCCTGCCCATTCCCAGCTCAGTTTTGTGGAATGAGGACACTGCTCTCAGTGCATGCCACCAGCAACAACAGTCTCATGGACAAAAATGTCCTGCTCTTCTTGGAGCTTGCTTACTGTGAAGAGGAGATTCCAAAACTGAAATAAAAAACCCCACCACCTGGGCAGCGCACTTGGCCTATTCTCACTCCTTGCCTCTATAACGAGAAAAGATGGGCTCTAAATAGAAAGCAAGGGTCAGGATCAGAGGGAAGG
>VZTY01010476.1:10730-50602 GCA_013400935.1 Turnix velox | reverse complement strand
CAAACTATTCTATGATTTTTCTCAAAGACTCTGCTGGTAGATGGTGTTGCTCTAAGTTGCTGTGTGAACGCAGACACTGGTGCCCCGCTTCCCAGATAAAAAGTGATTAAAGTCTCCTTAAGAGCTTCTAAATCTGCTCTTCAGAAATTCCATTAAGCAATCTAATTAGCTAATTCTATTAACTGATTAGGTGATATTAATTAGTTAATTTAGGGGGGAAATTTATAAAGCTATCGAAGGAAATGCAGAAAAAGGAGGGGGACTTTTGGCCAAGAGCTTCCTTTCTTCACCCCCACAGTGCCTTAATTAGAAATTTTAATTAGCCATATGCTGGGGGTAGGGAATCACTAATGGACCTCTGCTCTCCCCATCCTCTTCCCTGCTAGTTGTGCATCTTCTGGTAATTCATAATGTCCAGAGCAACTGTGAAGGTTGGAGGTTTGGCTTTTTAGGTATGTTATATTCCATACTCTTTTTTGTCCAGGCTGCACTGCATGGTGCACAAGAGTATTGATTTATGAGTTTTAAATAAAAAAAAAAAAATTTCAAAAATAGACCAAAAACCTGGCACTTAGGACAGAGCACTGCAGGGGCACTCCAAGAGCCTGTCTGTCAGACTCCAAAAACGTTTTACAATTTGCAAAGATAGCCCTGGGAAGCTGGCAAGTGATCCTCATGCCAGCTTTACAGGGGGATGCCTGGAGGCAGGGAGACACCTGGCTTTGGTTCTTGCTCCTGCCAATGGAAAGGCAGAGCTGGAGTGTGGAGTGGCCCCTGGGTGGTGTGAAACAAGGATGAGCCAGTCCCCAGGCACATTCCTGGAGGTCCTGGGTGAGTTCTTAGTCCTGGCAACTTTCTATAACATCAACCAGATTGGGAACTTGACCACCATTGCTGCTCGTACCATGATTTTTGGCTCCTGAGGAATACTGGCAGTGGTACAATAAGGCTCCTGGTGTGGGATGGTATGCAGGAGCTCCAATCATGCCATAAATCCCATTGTACCCCAGCTACACTTATGCATCAGGCTGCTCAGTGCCTCATCTAGCCTGGCCTTAAACACCTCCAGGGATTGAGGGGGCATCCACAGCCTCTCTGGGCAACCCCTTCTTCCAGTGTCTCACCACCCTCACAGCAAAGAATTTCTTTCTTCTTCTCTCCAGCCTAAATCTCCCCTCTTCCAATTTGCATCCATTACTCCTGCCATCACCACGTGTCCCCCAAAGTCTCTAAGAGGAACTGAGCTAATAGCATGCCACCCACTTAAGTGAGACCCCCATGTTCTTTAGCTTAAATAACTCAAGTGTATGAGAGCAGAGGCTGGAGATCTTCAACTTGTGGGACATTTGTGGGGAAGGATCAGCTGTAACAGGGTGTTACATGCTCAGAATGCTCCAATATGGTAATCTCATTCTTTCATTCTCATTCTTTCTCATTCTTTCATTCCCAGGGACCTGCATGCCATGCACTTGAGTGCTCAACCACTTTGGGATACTTCTTACCACTGAGACCTCAGAGCTTCTCCAAACTCCTCAGCAATGAAGTTCCTGTTCTTCCAGGCTCCTCTCTTTTCCTCATAAAGAATGAGCTGATCAAGCACATCCTTATTGTCCTCTGATGGGCAGCCTCCAAGGAAACAGCTCCCAGATGCTTCCATGCTTGGGGAACAATGTCCACCATCAACAACCACACAGTTCCTACCTCCCTCACCCTGCTGTCAGCATAATGGCAAGAGGCCAGGAACAATAAGGACAAGGCACAGAAGAGCTCTTGACTGTGGAGCAAAAAGTACATGGTGAAAACCTCTGGGGTTGTCTCCATTGTAAGCTGTGTATGCAAAAAGCACTGAGTTTGAGGGTGAATCTGGAGCTCAGACTGTCAAAACTGGGCACCACAAATGAACTCAGCTGCCTGGAGAAAGCACCAAGATAATCCTTATTGCTGTTTCTACTCAAACTTCTTTTTTATTTTTTTTTTGTCTTGCTTCTTTATTCTGTGCCACAACCAGTTTTTCTACTCATCTAAGTCTGCTGTGTCTTATTTATTATTTCACAGGACAAATTCTTCTCTTCCTCACACTTTGGGGGCCTGAACAAAAACAAGGAGGTTCCAGATACCTTACACCCAGTCTGCCTCATCCTTCTTATCAAATCTTAAACATAAATAGGTGCACTTTTTTCCTGCCCAGAGAGGCTGTGGATGCCCCCTCTCTGGAGGTGTTTAAGGCCAGGCTGGACAAGGCACTGAGCTGCCTGATGTAGTGGGAGGTGTCCCTGCCTATGCCAGGGGGCTTGGAACATGATGATCTTTAAGGTCCCTTCCAAACCATTCTATGATTCTATGATTAGGCAAGAAGATGGTTTTGCCACAGCTTCACCAGCCAGAGTGGAGGCTGAGGGCAATGGGACTCACTCAGAGACTCCATTGTTGTAGAAGTCACTTTTTGTTCTGCTGCTGGGAATGCTCCCTCACACTTCTAGGGCAGGCAGACTTTTATTTGTCCATTTCAAAGCCAATATCCAAGCAGTTCCCCCAGCAGGTGAGATCTGATGAGCATTGGGCAGCAGCCAGTCAGTCTAGCCCAGCATCTGTACATGCAGAAATGCTTCAGCAATGCTTTCCAATAGTTTGGGCTTTGAATTGAAGGTCCCTTTTATCTCTTGACCATGCTCTAAGCTAAGGTCCTAGCTCTAAATACCACTAAAAATTAGGGAACTAAACACAGATAAAGATCTTTGAGGTCCCTTCCAACTCAAAGTATTCTATGATTCTGGGTTTTCCCAGGGCAGATAATGAACCTGTGCAACTCACTGTTACATAGTGCTGTGAAAGTCAACAGCCTCATTGGAAATTAAAAAAAAAAAAGACAAAGGCAAGTATATGAACCTTAATCTGGAAACACCCTCGAGCTTCACTAGGAGCCCTAAACTACTGGCTGCAGAAGAGGAAGACTTTTGGAAAAGCACAGGGAGAGGGCGAGGTGGGCTTCACCTCCCTGCTGTCCGCTTTCCTCCACAATCTGCTGCAAGATGTCCCGGGCTCTCTGCAGGGGGGTTGGACTAGATGCCCTTTGAAGGTCCCTTCCAGCTATATGACACTTCACTGAGTGCTAATCCCAGCTCGGCTTGGACTTTTGCGAGGATCCCTGGAGCTGCTGCCGAAGTTGCTGCTAAAGTTGAGCTGTAACAGGAGCTCTGTTTGGCGGCGCTGGGAGCAGAAGGTCAGCGGCAGCTGCGGCTCTCACTGCCTTTAACGCTTTGTTGGCCTGCGCAGAGTTTCCCCCGGCAGCCCACGGAAAAACCTTCTTTTACTTGGTTAGCCTTGTTATTCATTGATTTTAACTCGGCGATAAGACAAGAAGCCGTCCTGTCCTGCCTACCTGTGTGAAGCTCCCTTCTGCAGGAATGCAGCAGTTTTTCATAGAAAAGAATAGTTCAGGTTGGAAGGGAATTTAAAGATCATAGAATCGTAGAATAGTTTGGGTTGGAAGGGACCTTAAAGATCATCGAGTTCCAACCCCCCTGCCATAGGCAGGGACACCTCCCACTACATCAGGCTGCTCAGTGCCTTGTCCAGCCTGGCCTTAAACACCTCCAGAGAGGGGGCATCCACAACCTCTCTGGGCAACCTCTTCCAGTGTTTCACAACTCTCACCATAAAGAATTTCGTTCTTGAGTCTTGAATCTACCCTCTTCCAATTTACATCCATTATTTCTAGTCCTCCCATCACATATCTTCTTAAAAAGTCCTACCCTTGCCTTTCTGTAGCCCCCTTCAGGTATTGAGAACCTACTCTGAGGTCCCCCCTGAGCCTTCTCTTCACCAAGATGAACAACCCCAACTCCTTCAGCCTGTCTTCATAAGGCAGTTGCTCCAGCCTTATGATCATCTTGGTGGCCTCCTCTGGACCTGCTCCAACAGCTCAATGTCCTTATGTTGAGGGCTTCAGAACTGGACAGAATCACCTCTTTCACCTCTTTGTCTCCTGCACCCCAATGTGGCACCAGGATATAGAACCACAGAATCATAGAATGGTTTGGGTTGGAAGGGACCACAAAGATCATCTAGCTCCAACCCCCCTGCCATGGGCAGGGACACCTCATTCTACATCAGGCTGCTCAGTGCCTCATCCAGCCTGGCCTTAAACACCTCCATGGATTGAGAGGGCACTCACAACCTCTCTGGGCAAAGTCTTCTTCCAGTGTCTCACCACCCTTTCCCAAAGTGCTGTTCAAACCATGATTGAGAGCCGTGGGGCTTCCCCTCTGCCAGGGAATTTAAATCAGGATAAAGCAGAGGCAGTCCCCCAACATCACAGGAGATCACAGAATCACAAAATGTCAAGGATTGGAAGGGACCTCAAGATACCATCTAGTTAAATCCCCCAGCCAGAGCAGGAACACCTAGCCCACATCACACAGGAAGGCTTCCAGGCAGGTTTTGAATATCTCCATAGTAAGAGATTCCACAACCTCTCTGGGCAGCCTGTCCCACTGATTCCCTCACATTCACCTGGAGTCTCTGACCCCAGACCCTCCACGGGGAAGCATATCGGACTTTGGTGCATCAGACCAAGTTGTTTTGGTTGTTTGACTGCCATTTTCCACTCCAGATCCCACCCACTCTCATTTTTTCTTGAGTATCTGCAGGGCTGTGGGGTGCATGGCAGGACCTGGGGGAAGTTCTGATGTGCCTATAAACACACAGACAAATCTCCAGGAAGCCATCATGTAAAGTGGCTTGAGCATATGATGGACGACAGCCTGGAGTTCCCTGACTGCCAGTCCCAATTCTGCACCCTAGCACCATCCTGGCTGTACCAACAAGGTGGATACAAACTCCTGTGAGGGTGGTGAGACACTGGAAGAGGTTGTCCAGTGAGGCTGTGGATACCCCCTTAATCCCTGGAGGTGTTTAAGGCCAGGCAGGGTGAGGGAAGCACTGAGCAACCTGGTCTAGTGGTAAATGTCTCTCCCCATGGCAGGGGGGGTGGAACTAGATCATCTTTAAGCTCCCTTCCAACCTTAACCATTCCATGATTCTCTGTCACAGCAGCAATACTCTGCTAAGGTGTTCTTGTCCTTTAAAAGAGATGATCATGTCACTGCTGTCTGTTGGGGATCTCTTTGGTCAGTGAGAACCCCCCAGTTGTTCCTGAGCATCACCTAGGGAATGCCAGCAGGGCCATGCCAGGCTCTATGTTCTCACCACTTAATAGTACAGCCAGTCTCGTGCTGCTATGGGAACCCAGGCTGGGGACCAGCATAGTTTCCCAGTTGAGATGTAGCTGATTCACGTGCTCTCCCTGGCTGTTCTCAGCATGAAAGGTCTCCCCTGAGACTGGTAGCACACACGTTTCCAACAGCTCCTGAGCAGCCAAGCCAGCCATGCTGTGACAGAGCTGCCAAAGCCTCAGCTCAGCCCCCACAGCTCTGCTTGGCTCCCTCCAGGGCAGCAATGTCTCTCCAGCCCTGGCAGCACGCCACGTCCTGCAAGTACAGCCAAGGCATCTTGGAGGAGATAAAGCTACAGCTTCCCAAGTGCTCACCCACCCTGGCAGGACCAGTGCCATGTACCCAACCCCCCACTAAGCTGCTCCCTGGGTCAGCTCCTCTCATATCACAGCTCTTCAGCAGCCCCTGCCTGATCATTCAGCTACAGCCCCATGTCTTTAAATTATACCTCTGTGTAATGGTGGTGGCCCTTTATTCTCCAGACCAGAGAGGTTGTGGATGCCCCCTCAATCCCTGGAGGTGTTTAAGGCCAGGCTGAGCACCCTGATGCAGTAGAAGGTGTCCCTGCCTATGGCAGGGGGGTTAGAACTTGATGATTTTTAAGGTCCCTTCCAACCCAAACCATTCTACGATTCTATGAATTTCTTTTATTTCAACATTGTCTTCTCTTCTTCACTAGGGTTTGGTGATAGGCTGCTTCTCCATGGCTTTGCTGTTTAGTGCAAAGCTGAATCAGTGCACTCAGACAAGAATGTCATAACTTTGGCCATGCCTCACACAGGATTCCTCATAGCACGACCTGGCAGAACTCACTGTCATCTCCTGTGTCAGCTCTGGGACTTTCATGCTCTGTTCTGAAATGCTGGAGGACACTTTGTGCCCACTCAGAAATACTTTGGAAGACTTTGGCAGTGACAGCCCATCAGCAGGTAGTGGTTGATGATATAGCACAGAGGCTTGTGGAGTATGGGGTGTGTTCATCCACTCATCGTGTGAAGGTTGCTTCCATGGTCATCAGTCTTCCTCCTCATGATCACATGAGGAAAAGGCTTTCATCTATAGATGCTTCTGCAGCTTCATTTGTGTCTGGATCCCTATCAAGAGCACTTATCAGACCAGATTTCCCCATCACTAATATATTAGAACAAATAGGCACAGTGTAGAAGTTCAATAAACAGTCCTGGATAAACATCTCTGGCAGTCTGGAGATGCTTGGGCAACACGGTGCAGCTACAGCCACGTGGCCCATGTGTGTCTGTTCCATGGCAGGTCTCCGTCTGTGCACAGCCAAATATGAGGAAAAAGCCTTTTTATAGTTGGGTGGAAGCTGCTCCACTTGCTGGACCCATGGAGGGCAAGTGAGATCATAGAATCAGAGAATAGTTTGGGGTGGAAGGGACCTTAATGATCATCAAGTCCCACCCCCCCTGCCATAGGCAGGGACACTTTCCACTACATCAGGCTGCCCAGTGCCTTGTCCAGCCTGGCCTTAAACACCTCCAAGGATTGAGGGGGCATCCACAAGATCTCTGGGCAACCTCTTCCAGTGTTTCACTACCTTCACCCTAAAGAATTTCTTTCTTATATCTAGCCTGAATCTCCCCCCTTCCAATTTACATCCATTATTTCTAGTCCTCCCATTACTTATCTTATTAAAAAGTCCTAACCCAGCCTCTCTGTAGCTCCCTTCAGGTATTGAGAAGCTACTCTGAGGTCCCCCCTGAGCCTTCTCTTCACCAAGCTGAACAACCCCAGCTCCTTCAGTCTGTCTTCATAAGGCAGTTGTTCCATCCCTTTTGATCATCTTCTTGTCCCTCCTCTGGACCTGCTCCAACAGCTCAATGTTCTTCTTATGTTGAGGGCTCCAGAACTGGACACAGTAACTCCAGGTGGGGCCTCACCAGAGCCAAGTAGAGGGGCAAAGTAGATCACACAACAAATGATGAAAACCTCTTCTTGGCCAGCTCTGCTGCCAGCAGCTGCAACCACAGGGATTCAAAACCTGGAGATTCTGACACTTCCCAACACACCAGAACAAATTATCCATGGAGTTTAAAGACACTCAGCTACAGCAGAGACACACTGGGACCCAGTTTTTGTATAATGTCCATGGAGGGCAGCAGGAGAAGGCAGATGTTCTTATCTGATTTGAAGCAGATCATGCTTCCCTGGCAGTCCCTGCAGCAATCTGTAATTTTGGGCCAATTCAAGAAACCCACCCGAGTGCTGGGGCCTCCAGCTGCTCCTGCACTGCTGTCATAAAACCTGCTTTGTGCACCTGCTTCTGTAAGTCCATTTTAGGGGGAAACAGCCTTTCTGACCATCCCCAGAGATCAGTTTTGTCCTGAAGAATGAAGCTGCACAGCCCTTGTGATTGTAGCTAATATGAATAGCACTGGCTGCCCGTTCCTCCAGGTTTGTTACCCTGCTTCATGCTTTGAGTGGAGGAGTTTGAGCCTTGCAACTGTCTTCTCCTTCACTGTTCAGTCATTGGTGAACCCAGAGAGAAATGTAAGCCATGAGAATGGGTAGCCATAGCTTTCTGCATGGGTGTTCAAGGTGATAAAGACTGGGCTGAGATGGGAATACAGCCAGGACTGAATGCAAGGATCTTTCTCTCACCATCATCCAGAAACAAGCAAGGGGACACAACCATTATTTGTGAAAGCATAAGTGACCTTTCAAGAAAATTTAAGGAATAACAGCCTCTAGACTGAAGCAAAGGTCTCCTTTATGGGCTGTGATGACCATGATCACCACATAGCTCTGATTATAGTATCATAGAATGTGTTGATTTGGAAGGGACCTTCAAAGCTCATCTAGTTCAACTTCCTCACAGTGAGCAGGAACATCCTGCACTAGACCAGGTTGCTCAGAGCCTCATTAAGCCTGGTCTTGAATGCCTTCAGGGATGGGTCCTCTACCACCTCTCTGGGTAACCTGTTCCAGTGATTCACCACCCTCATGGTGAAGAACTTCCCAATCTAAACCTGCCCTGCTCTACTTTAGAGCCATTGTTCCCTCATCTTATTGCTACCTACCCTGGCAAACAGTCACTCTCCAACTTTCTTGTAGGCTCCCTTCAGGTACTGGTGTCCACTAGATTGTCTCCCTGGAGCCTTCTCTTCTCCAGGCTGAACAACCCCAATTCTCTCAGTCTGTCCTCATTGCAGAGGTGCTTCAGCCCTTGTATCATCCTCATGGCCTTCCTCTGGACCCTCTCCAACAGGTCCATGTCCTTCTTGTACTGAGGGCTCCAGAGCTGGACACAGTGCTCCAGCTGAGGTCTCATGAGAGCAGAGTAGAGGGGCAGAATCAAATGATGGTCCTTAACAGGCCAAAGCTTGATCCTCTCTGATCCTTAGAGCAAGAATCAGCAGACACAGGACAAGAGGTAGATTTTTCTAGCCCACTCTCACCTTCTCATTCTTCCTTTCCCCAAAAAACCATGGGAATAATTCTACAATGCAGCAACATAAAAGGAAATAAGACAGTGCAGTTTCCTGTGGAGAGGCAGCTGGAAGTCAATTACCAGCTACATTGAAGCCAGGAAGAAGTCTCTGAATTTTAGAGAAGACACACCAATAAAGTCCTACTGGGAGAGACTCTCCAAATAAAAGAATGAACATTTTTGCAAGGTTTCTTTTGAAGCCACAGAAGAGCAGCACTGGGCAGGAAACTTTCACTGTGATTCATCACAGAGAGGACCCAAAAACTCCAAGGGGAAACATACCCTCCTCCAATAAATCAGAGAGGACCATCCTTCCTCTCCTTCCTCACTGGCTTCAGAGAAGTCAAAGCAGATGCAAGTGACCTACAGCAAGACAGGGTTTAGGGTGGCTGCAGCAACCCAGCACATGCCCAATGGCCTGGCCGGTCATGGAATCATAGAATAGTTTGGGTTGGAAAGGACCTTAAAGATCATCGAGTTCCTACCCCTCTGCCATAGGCAGGGACATATCTCACTACATCAGACTGCTCAGTGCCTTGTCCAGCCTGGCCTTAAACACCTCCAGGGATTGAGGGAGTATCCACAGCCTCTCTGGGCAACCTCTTCCGGTGTTTCACTGCCCTCATTGTAAAGAATTTCTTTCTTATATCTTGCCTGAATCTCCCCCCTTCCAATTTACATCCATTATTTCTAGTCCTCCCATCACATATCTTATTAAAAAGTCCTTCCCCTGCCTTTCTGTAGCCCCCTTCAGGTATTGAGAATCTACTCTGAGGTCCTCCCTGAGCCTTCCCTTCACCAAGCTGAACAACCCCAACTCCTTCAGCCTGTCTTCATAGGGCAGTTGCTCCAGCCCTTTGATCATCTTGGTGGCCTCCTCTTGACCTGCTCCAACAGCTCAATGTCCTTCTTATGTTGAGGGCTCCATAACTGGACACAGTAACTCCAGGTGGGGCCTCACCAGAGCCCAGTAGAGGGGCAAAATCCCCTCTCTTGACCTGCTGGTCACACTGCTCTTGATGCAACCCAGGATTTGGTTGGCCTTCTTGTCCATATCCCAATCCTTTGAAGGAGCTGGAGGAAGGCTGTTCCCCAGCAGAGTTTTCATCTGGTCTGTCTGGTACAGGTTCTTCTCCTGCCCCCTGCAGTGGGCTGCTTTAAGCAATATAAGGGACATCTGCTGGCTGTGGTTCTTTCTCTTTCATCCCGTCCCCGGGCAGAGGCAAGCCTGGCAGGAAATCCAGCTCCCTTGCATTGTTTTGGATCTCCCTCAGGCAAAGAGGTGAAGAGAAGGCTCCCAGGTCACACACCCGGCAGTTCCTTTTAGCAGCATATTGTAAATATTTGGGACAAAAGCCTTCTGGATCCACTCAAACAGGGCTTTTGCCAGTCCAGAAGAACACAAATACGCCAGCAAGTGTTTCATTTAACTCAGCATCCCGGATCTTTCCTAACTTTCCAGGTATTTACAGGAATGGGAGGTGACCTCAGGCCAAAAACAGGCAGTCTGTGGACTTTCCCAGTGGCGTCTGTGGACCCAGTGCCCCACAGTATCCAAACGTGTGACAAGCATTATTAATGTATTCCCCTTGTTAACATCTGATATTAAGGACTGTTTCATTTTCTTGCCTCTGGTATAGAGTCGAAACCCCATGCAAAGGAATAATTCCAAAATATTGAAAAGTTTTGCAGTAGGAGAAAGACCCTCCCCCACATATCCCTGCTCCAAAACTTCACTGTATTTCTTGGATTTCTCCATACTACACCCAAATAGGCAAAAAAAAAAATAAAAAAAAAATTGGATCATTTCTAAGAGCAACTCCTTACCTGACAAAGGTGTACTGTCATGGTGCTTGTCTGGATAACAGGGTTGGCCTCCTGCACCTTGGATACAGTCTTGTGACCTCAGGAAGAGTTAAGGGATTGAAGCCAGGGAGCAGATCCCCATGCATGTGCTGTGTCATTTTGACAAACAATTTCAATCCTCCCAGTAACTTCTTTCCTTTTCTTTCCCTTGGTGAGAGTGTAGATCTACCTTGTCCCTTTCCTGTCTTACTTGTTTCCTTGTCCCTGTAGCATCAAGAAAAACTTTTTCATGGTGAGGGTTGTGGAGTCTCCTTCTCTGGAGACATTCAAATCTTGCCTGGACACCTTCCTGTGTGCCCTGATCCAGGTGTTCCTGTCCAGGCAGGGGGATTGGACTAGATGATCTCTTGAGGTCCCTTCAAATCCCTAATATTCTGTGAAGACAGCCCCATGGCAATGCAATGAGAGTGCTTCTTGATGCAGTGCAATTGATGTCAGTGTCACTGATGCATTGCTGGGGACAGAAATTACTTCAGACTGGCTGAGCTGTTCAAGCAAAGCAGCCGAAATGGATATTTGAACCCTGTATGGGCCAGAAGTATTAAAAGCAACCAGTGCAAAGAGCAGGAGCATCAGCATCCAGCTGCACTGAAGGGAGAGGAAGGAGGGAGAAATGGGGATTTGTTTTCCTTATTTGATTTAGTCACTTTCTCATAATAATTTGGGTTCTTAGGGACATCTGGAGGTCCCTGCCCTCGATGCCCTGATCAAAGCAGGTCAAGATTAGAGGTCATACCTCATAGCTCAGAATCTTGCTCAACTTGAGTTTTGCTTATCTCCAGAGATGGAGACTTCTCAGCTTCTCCAGGCTTGTCATCTAGTGCTTCAGTGCTCTCATGAGAAAGACACTCTCCTGTCCAAAAGCAGTTTCCCCTGCTGCAGCTTGTGCCCATTTTACCTTCCTTTGTTGCACACTTCTCAGTAGTCACCCTTTAGGGAGCTAAAGACAGCAAAAAGCTGCCCCCTTTTCTTCATCTGACACCTCAAATGATCCCTTTGATTCAACATGTAACACTTCTCTTTGAGTTCTACTAAGAAAAGCAGCAGTGAACACTGGATTTTGGTTGTTGGGGTTTGTAACACCTCCCTTTCCAGCTGCTCTCCACACTTTGCTCTCCAGATGCAACTGTAGTTTGCAGTTGGATGTACAAATGTGCTTCTGTTGACTAAAAGTCTCATTTCTCTTCAAACTGAATATTCACCAGCAAAATGCTTCCCAGGAAAAATTACTAGAAATCGGGGGCATTTGAAAAACTTTCACCCATCCTCAGCATCCTCCCCCTCAACTCTCCTGGGTGTTAAATATTAGAGTAAGGAGCTGCTGGCTTTGATACAGAAGTAGTAATTCTCTGCCTGAGGTATTTCCTTTCCTGGCACTCCTTCCTTTCAACTCAGGGTGATTTTTTTTTTTTATTTTTATTTTTTTAATATTTTAAATTTAGTAGTTTTTGCCTATTTTCAATACCTCCCCCACATGGCAAGATGTCAAATCAGCAGCAGGAGTGTATATTGCCCTTACCTTCAACACTCCAACGTAAGCTTTTAAGGCATAACCAGTAAATTCAGCCTTCTGCAGGTTGATTGCTCAGTAGAAGTCCTTCTTGCAAGACTCTCATCATGTTCTTCCCACAACAAGGCAGCAAGAAGGTTCTTCACAGTGTGGATGGTGAAACACTGGAACAGGTTACCCAGAGAGGTTGTGGATGCCCCCTCTCTGGGGGTGTTCAAGACCAGGCTGGACAAGGCACTGAGCAGCCTGGTCTAGTGGGAGGTGTCCCTGCCTATGGCAGGGGGGTTGGAACTCGATGATCTTTAAGATCCCTTCCAACCCAAACTATTCTATGATTCTAAGGTTCTTTCTGGCACTGGCAGATGGCTGGAGGGTCAGCCACCACAGTGCCAGGGCTTTCTGGATGGATTCACTTGGACTCAGGTAATTCCTATGTGCATGGGAAGAAAATGCAAGACCAAGGCTGGGGGGGCCCAAAGTGTGCATTTAGAAGAGTTGCCCCCCTCAGACCCAGTATAATTAACTAGACAAGGACAGGCTTATCAATACCTGAAGGAGACCTACAGTAAGGCAGGGGTAGGACTTTTTAATAGGGTACAGCATGGGAGGACTAGAAATAATGGATGTAAATTGGAACAGGGTAGATTCAGGCTAGATATAAGAAAGAAATTATTTATGGTGAGGGTGGTGAAACACTGGAAGAGGTTGCCCGGAGAGGCTGTGGATGCTTCCTCAATCCCTGAAGGTGTTTAAGGCCAGGCTGGACAAGGCACTGAGCAGCCTGATGTAGTGGAAGGAGTCCCTGCCTATAGCAGAGGGTTGGAATTTGATGATCTTTAAAGTCTCTTCTAACCCAAAATTATTCTATGATTCTAGGCTCCCTCTCAACAATTATGTGGGAGTGAGGTCCGAAGGCCAGTATGAAATCTCCACACTAGAATTTGTGTTACATTTGCAAATTCCCTTTTGTTACCCCATTTTATCCCATGTTCCCTTACATTATTGCCTTTTGCCTTATGCCAAAGGCTAAGAGCAGGACCTTGTTTGTCTGACATCAGCAACAGAGGCCAGCCTCAAACAGATGATCCAATAACTATTTTCTTAACCTAGTAACAATAAATTACTTATTAAGACTTAGAATCATAGAATAGTTTGGGTTGGAAGGGACCTTAAAGATCATTGTGTTCCAACCTCCAGTCTCCTACTTTTTTTCCAAAGCAAACTAAATCCTTGCCCTGCATTGGCTATACCTTCATCAAAGTGTTATCAGATCAGCCATCAGAAGACAACCAGACCCAAATAACTGGAAAAGAGGTATTTTTGGACAAAACTGTGTGTTGCAGCTCTAGACTTCCACTGTTTATAAGGAGATAAGCATATATAGTTCTGGGCTCTATTCCCAAAGCTGACACTTGATCTTTTCACTGACCCAAAGAGAAGACATTTTTGAGCAGCTCCCACCACATCAGGACAATGCTTATGCCCAATAAGGCAGAGTAAATACCATTCTGCGTGGGGAAAAAAAAATCAAGTACCATGTGTAAAAAATTAGTTTAGGAAAGGAAATGAACTTGTCAAGATTCTGAATATTGGTCAGGGGAGGAAAAGTTCAAGAAAGAAGCATGAGCTCCTAGGCTTCCTGTGTCCAGTTCTGGAGCCCCCAACATAAGAAGGACACTCAGCTGTTGGAGCAGGTCCAGAGGAGGCCACATAGATGATGAGAGGGCTGCAGCACCTCCCTTATGAGGACAGGCTGAAGGAGTTGGGGTTGTTCAGCCTGGAGAAGAGAAGGCTCAGGGGGGACCTCAGAGGAGCTTCTCAATCCCTGTAGGAGGGTACAGAAAGGCAGGGGTAGGACTTTTTAATAAGGTATGTGATGGGAGGACTAGAAATAATGGATGTAAATTGGAAGAGGGGAGATTCAGGCTGGAGAGAAGAAAGAAATTCCTTACAATGAGGGTGGCGAGACACTGGAAAAGGTTGCCCACGGATTTTATGGATGCCCCCTTCTTGGAGGTGTTTAAGGGCAGGACAGATGAGGCACTGAGCAGCCTGTTGTAGTGGGAGGTGTCCCTGCCTATAGCAGGGGGGGGTTGGAACTAGATGATCTTTAAGGTCCCTTCCAACCCAAACCATTCTATGATTCTGCTAGGAATATCTGGTGACCTATAACTTTTTCTCTACTGTTAGGGACAATGATGATCTACGTATTTCCTTACAGACCACTGCTGTCTGAGTATTTTAAGCTGCTGCGGGAATAGCAGTATCTCTTCAGTTGCCACTATAGCACTGATCTATTTTCATGTAGTTTGCAGTGGGCAGAAATGTTTCCATCTGTAATAGTCCTCTCCTTTTCCTTCTGCAAATAAGAAAGGTAAATGCTTGTCAACTTGACAGATAAAGTAAACATAGCTAAGGTGGATGGTTTAGATCAACTACCATTTATCAGACAGTCATTGTATATTCCCACATTCCTGGAGTGCAAGGGAGCTTTACTGGACTACACAAAGCAAGTGTATTGCTTGACTGAAAAAACTTGAACTATATTTCTTGCCATAGAGATTATCATGGGCCTCTACAAAGAAAAGGTTCATGTCTTTAAATGAAGTCCTGTTGCCACATATTTTGTAGCACAACCTGATTATGCAATCTGGTGGTGGAGTTACCTTTATTTTCATTTAACTTCTTCAGCTTCTTGTTCATCTGAGATCTTAGAATCATAGCATAGAATCATAGAATGGTTTGGTTTGGAAAGGACCTTAAAGATCATCAAGTTCCAACCCCCCTGCCATAGGCAGGGACACCTCCCACTACTTCAGGCTGCTCAGTGCCTTGTCCAGCCTGGTCTTGAACACCTCCAGAGAGGGGGCATCCACAGCCTCTCTGGGCAACCTCTTCCAGTGTTTCACCACCCTCACTGTAAAGAACTTCTTCTTTATCTCCATCCTAACTCTACTCTCTTCCAATTTGCATCCATTACTCCTAGTCCTGCCATCCTGTACCCTACTAAAAAGTCCTGTGCCCCTGCCTTTCTGTAGCCCTCTTCAGGTATTGAGAAGCTACTCTGAGGTCCCCCCTGAGCCTTCACTTCTCCAGGCTGAACAGCCCCAACTCTTCAGCCTGTCCTCATAGGGAAGGTGCTTCAGCCCTATGATCATCTCTGTGGCCTCCTCTGGACCCAGTCCAGTAGCTCAATGTCCTTCTTTGACCCACAAAATGCCTCCCTCAGAGCTGGACTGAGAGGTAAGCAAAAATGTCCTCTTAGTAAAAATGTCCTGCATTTCCACACCCAGCTGGATTTCTTCCCTTCTTCAATGACATCAATAACCCTGGGCAGGGCTTAGATTGAAAACAAGATCCTGAGTGACCCTGTCTGCACCTGAGCTAAATGTCCAAGCTCCCATAACTGTGAACAGAGATCTGGATCTTCATCTGGTTATTCTATCAGATATTTTAATAATATGTGTGATGGGAGGACTAGAAATAATGGACATAAATTGGAAGGGGGTAGATTCAGGCTGGATAGAAGAAAGGGTGAGGGTAGTGAAACACTGGCAGAGGTTGCCCAGAGAGGCTGTGGATGCCCCTTCAATTCCTGGAGGTGTTTAAGGCCACCCTGGATGAGGCACTGAGCAGCCTGGTCTAGTGGGAGGTGTCCCTGCCCATGGTAGAGGGGTTGGAACTTGATGATCTTTAAAGTCCCTTCCAACTCAAACTATTCTATGATTCTATATCCAGTGTCACCTGACATGCCTCAGGATAGCAAAAATCCTTGTTCACAACTGGCAGATGTGACCAGAGACCTTTGGGAGACCCTTTTGGGGTTGCAGCAGCTGAGTCACCTGCAGAAGACTCAAGACAACCCCAAAAACACAATGGAGGAAGGGAGTTTTGGTTCTACCTAATGGTCAACTACAGGAGCACTTCTGTGCTCAGCTGATGTCTGGTTATTCTAAAGAAAGCTGACTTTCTCTACAAACTCCACCAATCTCCACCAATTGCAGTGGGAATTGAGGTGCCTAGACCTTGTTTGAACTCCTAATGTTAGATGTTAAAGTTCTGTCATCCTAATTTCACACTGAGTGGCCACTCGTGTGTGCTGAGTCAGGTCACATCGCCCTCAAGTGGAGAAAGGCACCATCACAATGAGCTGTGCAAACCAGCAGCCACGGTGATGGTGTTATCTTCTGAGAACATGGATCTACCCACTCTTCCAGGACATTGTGTGCTATGAAAAAGCTTGGGTTGCAAGAACAAAAGGTTGCAAAACAGATACCAAAAGTGATACAGTGGAAAAGGCCATAATTCATGCTGCCAAACCACCACCATAATTCAACCACCTCGTACACTTCCATTATGATCCTATCTCACCCAACTCAACATCAAACAAAAGTTGGTATCAAAGCCAAGAAATAATTTACCTCTCCTGGATACCCACATTGTGCTTTATTCACAAGAGAAAGTGTTTGCTTTATGGTGCACTCTGCCTGGTTCACTGTCCTACCCAGCACACTGAGTGAGGCCTTTCTGCTGAAATAGCTTGTAAAAAGGTATAAAAGGATCTTATAAAAAGAACTCAAAATAGGAGAAAATAAATCACAGTAGGAGATAAAACTGAACTCACATGCAAACAGGCAGATTTCTGGCAACTTCTAGAACTCAGAGTGCTTGACTTTACAAGCTCTAGAGTCTTACCACTGTTTTTGGTTGGACTTTTCCAGGTTAAAAAAAATGAAACAAATAAAATCCAAAAGAATAATGCAAGTGCTCTTTTACATGGAAACATACTGGCTATTCTCACATAAGTCTGCAGCAAAATGTGAATATATAGACAAATTAAGATCTTTATAACTTCAAGGAATGGGTGATTAGTGGTAATGATGGTGATTGTCTCCCATTTGGAGTCATGACCATAGAACAATGCCCTTTGTACTCTGTCTACTTGCTAGATGAAGGAATAATGATGGAAATGGAACCTTATAGAACTTGCCTCTATGAAGGAGAATTTTCCAGCAGAAGCAACTAACCATAAGAAGATATTCAGGAAATGCAAACCTGAGATCCCTCCACACCAGTTCACCCACTGGGAAGAGACCCTCTTTGCTCACAGACTGTCCACTTTGAGCTGTGTCTCTTGTTCCCATAGCAATGAAGAACGTTTCCTGTGGAGGTTGTTCTATTGACTGAGATTTCCTCTGTCCCACTCTCATCCTCCAATTTCACAGTTTAAAGTCAATGTTGAGGGTGCAGGAGTGGTTGGGCACTCTACCTGAAGTGAGGGACATAGATGAGATGTCCCAGGTGTATAATGAACTGTTCTGACTGCCTTGTACATGCCAGACAAATGGCTGGGGTCAAGAGAAGATGGTAACTGGGAAAAATCTAAACTTCTTAGTTCCACAGTGAGCACATTTCCACAGCAGCATAGCCTGTGCCCAACCTGTTCCCACATTCTCCTGCTAACCTCAGCCTGGAGCAGCATGTGTGCAGCCCATTTCACAGCACAAGGACCTAATTACACTCTCCAGCTGTGCAGCAGGCTCCCACAAAGCAAAATAAAGCCTCCTAATGTGCATTTCTTTGCTTCCACTCTTGGACCTCTTGGAAGCAATCCACGGCTGCCGGGCTGACACGTGCTCTGAAGGATGCCTGCACCCTTCCCACTTCCACCAGGAGGGCTTTTCCACTTCTCATCACTGCTCTTTTCATGCATCAGGCCTTCTCTTTCTACCCAAGTCCACTCACATCTCCTCAGGCTGCTAATTGCCCCCTGGAAAGCTCAGCAAAAACAAATCCATACTCCACTGCACCATATCAGCTCTGGCAGCAGCTGATGCTTATTTCCCTCCCCATTGCAAGAAGCCTGATAAATTGTCTTCATGCTTCTGCAGCCAGAAATACACTTGTCTGGCTCAGAGTGTGTTTGTGTGAAGGAACCATCTCCTGCCAAGGTGGAGAGGAGCCCAGGCACTGATGTGGAGAGCCCAGCAAGGTGCAGTTTGGTCTGGGAACCAAACCAGCTGCTCTGAGGTTGTGTTTTGCAGAGGTGTCACCACAACAGCCAAAATGCAGCAGAGAGGAGGAGTGAGGGAGGGATTTGAAGACAGGCTGAAGGAGTTGGGGTTGTTCAGCCTGGAGAAGAGAAGGCTCAGGGTGGACCTCAGAGGAGCTTCTCAATATCCGAAGAGGGCTATAGAAAGGCAGGGGTAGGACTTTTTAATGAGATCTGTGATGGGAGGACTAGAAATAATGGATGCAAATTGGAAGGGGGTAGATTCAGGCTAGACATAAGAAAGAAATTCTTTAGGATGAGGGTAGTGAAACACTGGAGGAGGTTGCCCAGAGAGGTTGTTGATGCCCCCTCTCTGGAGGTGTTTAAGGCACTGAGCAGCCTGATGTAGTGGGAGGTTGGAACTCCATGATCTTGAAGGTCCCTTCCAACCCACACTATTCTATGATTTAAACACAAGAGAGAAGAGGGGTGACACTCTTCAAGAATCCCTTGCTAATTGGAAAAAAAAGCGCAATCTTCATGAGAAACTCAAGCCCCAAGGCAGCCAGAGGGAGTCTGTTTAAATGAGGTTCAGATTCTATCCCCTACAAAATTTCATGGAGCATTTCATGGTGCATAAGGGATCATCTGACTTTATCTCCTCCATAAAACAGATGTAAGCCAATACTTTTCAGAGCCCAACAATATAGATTTGTAAACAGTTCTTCACTGAAGAGGAAGCAACAAGGTTATGTGACTTGGCCAGAAATAGAAGATTCCAAGGTATAATAACCAATGGTCTCCTGACTGCAGGATGCTGGGGTGAATGCTCCCTCAGCAGGTGCATCCTCTGGGGCTTGGGGGTAAGCTCCCATCTAATCCCAAATCATGAGATCATTCTGCAAACCAATGGCTTTGGCAGTAAAAAAGCCTGGATGGATGACACCAAGCTGTGTGGTGCAGTTGATACACCTGAAGGAAGGGATGCCATCCAGAGGGACCATGACAAGCTTGAGAGGTGGGCCCAAGCCAACCTCATGAAGTTCAACAAGGCCAAGTGCAAGGTCCTGCACCTGGGTCGAAGCAATCCCAAGCACAGACACAGGCTGGGTGGAGAGTGTCTTGAGTGCAGCTCCATAGAGAAAGACTTGGATGTGTCAGTTGATGACAAACTCAGCATGAGCCAGCAGTGTGCACTTGCAGCCAAGAAGGCCAACCAAATCCTGGGTTGCATCAAGAGGAGTGTGACCAGCAGGTCAAGAGAGGTGATTTTACCCCTCTACTCAGCACTGGTGAGACCCCACCTGGAGTACTGCGTCCAGTTCTGGAGCCCTCAACACAGGAAGGACATTGAGCTGTTGGAGAGGGTCCAGAGAAGGGCCACGAAGATGATCAAAGGGTTGGAGCAACTGCCCTATGAGGACAGGCTGAAGGAGTTGGGGTTGTTCAGCCTGGAGAAGAGAAGGCTCAGAGGGGACCTCATAGTAACTTATCAGTACCTGAGGGGGTCCTACAGAAAGGCAGGGGAAGGAATTTTTAACATAATATCGGATGGGAGGACTAGGAACAATGGATATAAATTAGAGGGGGATAGATTTAGACTAGACATAAGAAAGAAATTCTTTACAGTGAGGGTGATGAAACACTGGAACAGGTTGCCCAGGGAGGTTGTGGATGCCCCATCTCTGGAGGTGTTCAAGACCAGGCTGGACAGGGCACTGGGCAGCCTGGTTTAGTGGGAGGTGTCTCTGCCTATGGCAGGGGGGTTGGAACTCGATGATCTTTAAGGTCCCTTCCAACCCAAACTATTCTATGATTCTATGATTCTATGAGCTCCAGGGTTCTTTGAATGTGAGCCAGCTCAGGTGCACCAGACTTTGAGTCACTGGCCCAGCTTTGCTCAGCAAACAGAGTGGAACAGCACAGTATTACCTATGAGAAGATATATGATAACTATTGGAGATAGCCCAGAGTGGTAGATTGTGATATATGAACTGTTATGGACATCTGAGAGAAATTTAGCATGAGTTAGTCTGGTCAGCAGGTAAAGAATCTGAGAAAGTCAAAGGTGTGAAGTGTCTGGAGCTTTTCCTGGGGAAAAGGCTAAGAGAAACAGCTTGAGTGTCATGAAGCCAGTCAACAATTTTTTTTTTTTTTTTTTTACAAGGATTAAGATAAAATGGTGTGATTGTAGCCATCTGCTTAACTAGATGAGGATATTTTAAATTATTTCTTGAGAAAATAAAGGAGGGATCTGATGTCCCAGTCGCATTCTTCTTCCCAAGGAGGTCTTCACCTCCACCTGCAGATGCCCCAGTCTCACATGAAACTTAATTACAACACATGCCAAATTTCTGCCTTGGTAGTTCATTTCCCAATTACTCTTTAAAAAAAAAGAAAGAAGGAACCAACTAAACAATTAAAACAGCACAACACTTCTCTTCTGATGTAAGAATCCCTTTCCTTGTTTTAGATTTGGGCTTGTTTTTATTCTGTATTGCCATTTGCATATGATTTCTATCAGCAATGAATAGGAATACACGATTTTCCTATGCCATATCTGCCTCCCTTTATCCTTTGTTTGGCCATTGTAGTGACAGATAATGCTGTTAAGCAAAATTTCCTTTAATCTGTCACCATGAAATCTTAGTCACTTCGGGCCAAGCTGCCTGAATTCTTGTGAACAGTGATCTAATGTCAGAGAATCCACAGGCCACGAGAGCAGACAAGTGGAGGATGCTTAGAATCACAGAATTTCTTAGATTGGGAGGGACATTTCAGATCATCCAGTCCAGCCATCAACCTAATTCTGACAAGAACCATCACTAAACCATATCTGTGAGCACCGTGCATACCCATTTCTTAAATACCTCCAGTGATTGTGCCTCAGCTACCTCTGAGCATCCCAAAGATGCTGAGGACATACAGACTTGGGACAGATGGAGCTGTAGCTGAGACAGGGTCAGCACCACAAGGAAATTCATGGTTTTGCTACATGAAGCTTGTATGGTTTTCCCTCTGCTACCTGCAGCCTGCTGTGCCTGCCATCCATCTGGTGCTAATTTATTTCTGGGTTTCAGGAGTATTGGGCTTTCACCATGGGAGGGCTCAGGCTTGAATTCATAAAATCATAGAATGGTTTGGGTTGGAAGTGACCTTAAAGTTTATCTAGTTCCATCCCCCCTGCCATAGGCAGGGACACGTCCCACTAGACCAGGTTGCTCAATGCCTCATCCAGCCTGGCCTTAAACACCTCCAGAGACTGAGGGAGCATCCACAACCTCTCTGGAAAACCTCTTCCAGTGTCTCACCACCCTCATCCATCACAGATTCTCATGACACAAGCCCTCTCCTGGTACCAGTGACAACAAGAAAACTGGCTGAAGACTTTCCTCTCCTCATTTTCTAGGAATCTCCTGAATGAGCCATCAGGACAGTGATGCAGGGCTCCCCTGGTTTCCCCAAAAGGTTTTGAGATGTGCTTCCACTCCCTGTAGGTGTGAGCTCAAAAGCAAACCAGGCTTGCTGACTCACAGCCCCCACCAGTATGGCTCTCCACCAGCTTGCTCCAGATGAGTCAGCCCGTGGGTGAGTAATACATTGCATCTGCAGTGCATATTTATGGCACTTTTGCATTGACCATGTCAGCAGGGAAACTGTTTGTGTGGAGTAACCATGGAGAAAAAGGAAACGCTGAAGAGGACCAAGAGGACAGGGGATGAGGAAAAACCAAGAGGGGAAAACTTATTCCACCCCCGCAGCCCCAGAGTGCCCTATATGTGTGGAATCGGTGCTTAAAAAGGAAATACTTGCCTGTGGCTCTGTTTGTTTTTTCCTTCCCTCTCCTTCCTATGATGTCCTCCAATTGGGAGAAGCTGAAACACTGTTGTGGTGGTGTCACCAGAGCCTGGAGTCTTTGCAAATCTCACAAGGAAAAGTGCTGCTGGCAATTGGCTCAGGTCTATGAGCTTTTCCCATGAGATGCACTGAAGATGCCAGCCAGGTTCCCCTCTAAAGTCTTTTCACCTCACGCTTTGCATGATAACATCTCACTGGTTTGCCTCAAAAGTGGCTGCTGAGGGTAAACACTAAACCTTGCTCTCTAAAGAGGAGAAGAGTCAAAAGGGCAGGAAAATGGACAGCTGTGTCCTTTGGGTCTCCTGCCAGCCCCTGATCTCAGACAGCTCATGTGTGTCTTCTCCCCTTGATCATTGTGGTTTGCACCATACAGCCACCTTTGCAAGGTAAAAGGCAAAAAAAATATCCCATCATTTTATTCTATTATGAAAGCTGAAATGTCTTTTTTCCTGGGATAGTTCACATCAGAGGAATTTCAAGAGTTAGTAAAAGTTTATGGAATCATTATTACGTGTTTTCACAAGGCATTGAGCAACCTGGTCTGGTGGAAGGTGTCTCTGCCTATGGCAGGGGGGTTGGAACTAGATGATGTTGAAGGTCCTTTCCAACCCAAACTATTCTATGATTCTATGATGGTTAAAACCACATCAGTGGGAACATTTATAGGTGGTCTTAACCATCTGTTAGAGATAGCACTTGTATCTACATCACCACTTTCCTCTGTATAAACAAAAAGAATTAATTTTGAGCAGGGTCAGTTTTTTCCCCTTTCATTTGTGGTCCCTAGACCACTTCTAAGCATTACAAGGCTGCTCAGTTATGGACATTATCTGTTTGCCCACCTGCCACCTGGAAACACCATCTCCCCCTGCAAAGAAGGGGAGGGGGCTGCACTGCTTTGCTGGTTGCCACACACTCAGGGTCCCTGCCTGCCAGACATAGCAGAAAATACTGACTTCTGAACAAAGCAGAAGAAATAAGAAATAGAAATTAAATCTCCTCTCTTGCTGCAATACAGAGCTCCACCTCTTGTTTCATTCACAGCAAAGCTCAACAGAAAACACTCTTTTGGCAAAGATCTCCTATTTTTTAATCACTTAAAGTGAGGAGAGCAGCAAAAGCCAGTGAATGCATTCATAGATTGACTTGCAGAAAAAGAAAGCTGTACTTTGTACCACTGGGAACCACAGTGCATACAATGGGTAAACACACAATGAGAGCAAGCAGCTCTTAATTTTCTTTGCAAACAAACTAGGGAAAGATTATCCCCTTCTTGGAGCTGGCTCAGTGAAGTTTACTGCTGGTTAAAACAGCACTGCCTTCCCCTTGCAGTGTGTTTGCCTTAGATTGCACATAAAAATCAGGTATGCCGAGGTAAAAATAGCTGCACAATGTATCAGCCTGAAGATAAGGCTCCTTTTCACCGTTTCTTTTTTTTTTTTTGCAAAAGTGCTGGCACTTTTCAAGCTGCAACCAGTTTGTAGCCAGTCTGTGCAGCAGCAGGTCAGCCCCTCCGGGCGAGGAGCAAGAAGTGCTGGTGGTTGCTGGCTGCAGAGGGGAAAGATGCACCCACGGCACAGGCAAAGAGTGAGGAATGCAATTAAAAGCATTTAGCAGCTCCTTGGCTGCTGTGACCTCTTGCATCCAAAGTCCTTCTCATTTCCCATGTGGGAGGAGCAGCTTTCTTCTCACCCATCACCACCTATTGGATGTGTTTCACAACCTCCCCGGGCAGTTAAAACTCATCCTTGACTAAAAAAACTGCCCTAGACTGCTCTCTGCAGCCTAAAACCTGGCACATGAAGCTTTGTTTTTTTAAATTTTATTTCAAAATTAACTTTTTTACAAAACGACCTTAACGTGACTGGCTCTCAGGTAACTCGAGATGCAGAAAATCTGGTGGAGGTTCCTTCTCAGAGGTAGGAAGCCAGGAGCAAACTCTGTCTGAGAAGCATTAAGGAACTTGGGGATTAACTTGATTTTTTGGCAGAGCTGAATTTACAGCTCGTCTACACGAGGGTGTTATTTCAAACAAAGGAAGGATGTGAATTAAAGGCATCACGGTTGTGCCAGAAGAGCTCCGTGCATGCACTTGTTTTTCTTTCCAAAATCCCTGCCTCTTTCTGGGAGGGATGGGGCCAGAATAACCATGCTAGGCTGTCCCTGGTGGCCTGACCCACGTGTGAAGCACAGGCAGTGACTTACCCTGAACTCTGGGAACTTTGCTGGCAGCAGAGAAGCGTGACAAGGTTTAGGGCCAAAGGTTGAATGGGAGAGTCAAAACTCATGCTAGTGCTGAGCTGTGTTTGCTCAGGGTGACTGTCTTGAGTCTGGGAGAAGCTGGGATAATTTTCCAGATAAAAGTCATGCTTAGTGCTGAGCTGTGTTTGATCAGGGTGACTGTCTTGTGTCTGGGAGAAGCTGGGATGCTTTTCCAGGCTGATAGTAGAATCATAGAATAGTTCAGGTTGAAAGGGACCTTAAAGATCATCGAGTTCCAACCCCCTGCCATAGGCAGGGACACCTCCCACTACATCAGGCTGCTCAGTGCCTTGTCCAGCCTGGCCTTAAACACCTCCAGAGAGAGGGCACCTCCAGAGCCTCTCTGGGCAAAGCAAAGCAAACATAGTTAGGGCCAGGTGCTCATCTGCCCCATTCCAGAAGAGGTGGAAAAGGCCCTCCTGAGATATCTAGAATATTCTGTTTGGCCAGAAGGATGAGGAAGAGGGCATGCACTGAACATGAAGATGAACTATTTTAACCCACGAGGTGTTACATTAGACAAATATAAGTATTTTTTCCATTTCTTAGTCTCCATGTAAGTCTGAAATTCTCTGGAGCAGACAGGCACCAATTTTGTGTCCTTCACACAGGTCCCCTTGCATATTGTGCCCATGGTGAGCCCTGGATGCTCCACATGTCTGACAGATGTATCTGTAGAGTCCTTTTCCAGCACCAAGATGTAAGATTTTGGGGTGAATATCTTTACTCTCTGCACTCAGAACCCCTTAAAAGTTTGCTGGGTGTGATTCTTCTCAGCCTAACTAGACATACCAATAGATGAGAGGAGCCCTTCCTGATGCTCACTCTACACCAGCAGATGACTAAAGTCAGAGAAAATGAATCTGAGCTATGGGGATGTGGGAGGTCAGCAGATGGATGAAGAACACCTATTAAGGCAGATCTTTAAGCCCTCTAAGTGTGACAAAGATGTCTGTGTCCTGCAATTCAAGCCCAGCTCCAGCTATCAGCTTCTGAAAATTGGGAGTGTTTGGATTCAGGTTTAGATGAAAAATGGATTTAGATCAGGGCTTGGATTCCTTAATGTGAGTGGTGTGGCTCACCTTGGGCTTCATTTCTGGCTTGTCTAAAGGTGCATCTCTCTCCTGCAGCTGGAGAGTGAGAAATACACACAAAATTGAAGTGAAAATTTTCCTCCAAGCCTAGTGCTGTTGAGATCTGGCAGGGAAATGGAAGGCAGGTTTTATTTTGTCAACGGTGCACAAACACAGGCATTTTATAAACAAGGAATTGATTCAATTGTTTCCAGAGGTATGAGAGCTGAGATTTAGCTATTAAAGGCAATCTCAGGAGAAGGAGGGAATTAGTCTCCAGTTGAGCCAGATAGTTCTCTCTCAAAAAATAAATGAATCACAGTCATGCTCAGTCAGCCAAATTATCCAAGCAGATGCCAGCATCCTTGGTTTCTGAGTTTTATGTGATTTCAGGAGAGGAATGCAGTATACTCTCTAAACAGAGCATCCTGAAAGGGGTCAGGTCTGCAGAGTGTCCTGGATTTGGGATTTTTAAATAAGGCAAAGCTAGTAAGTCTTAGAGAAGCTCCATAACCCACATGTATGGGTTTGATTTGCAGCCTGCTTTCAAGTCCCACTTGGAACTAATTTGTGCCTACACAGCATCCTGTGTGGATCACTCCCAAAGCTGCTGCAGAGCCAACCTTCCTGCCCATTAATTCCCACTTTGCAATGGGTCTCACTCCCTTGGTCCTCTACTTTGCACTGACCTACTCAATCCTGTTTTACATAAAGTGGGCCAAGATGCTCTGGAAAGGTGCTGCCTCACTCAACTGGCTGGTTCCTTCCCCATGAGCTTGCATGTCAGGTAGTAAGAGCATAGATCTGTGGCCTCAGTTTCCCCTCAGGATCTCTAGCTGATCTGATTCAGAGCAGTCAAGAGCTGCTTTTTCACAGCCAGGCTCAGGGAAATGCCTAAGTGGCTCAAAACACTCAAAACACCATCTCTGGAGACATTCAAAACCCATCTGGATGCCATCCTGTGTGACCTGGTGTAGGTTTTCCTGCTCCAGCAGGAGGTTTGGACTAGATGGTCTCTTGAGGTCCCTTCCAATCCCTGATATTCTGTCATTCTGTGATTCTCCTTTCCAAAGCTGTCACATGGAGAGTGACTACTGAGCTGAGCCAAGGGCTTGGCAAGTCCAATGGGTCTGCATGTCCCCTTTGTAGGACCAGATGACACCAGCCAGTTGATGTAAGAGCACAGGAGCTATCTTTAGCATCTCAGAGTAGACAGGGTGTTCCCAGACACAGGGAGGGACTGTGGTTTTTTCTTCAGCTCCAATCCAGGCTCAGTGTTGGGGGGTCTCTTGCCCGGAGCCCCCACCTTGCAGAGACTCATGGATCTCTGGTACAGCAGGACCCAGGAGGTTTTAGTGGGGGGCCATTTCCACTTAGAAAAGCCACCTCCAGCCAGCAGTCAAGCATGAGGAAGGCTTTGGCATGCAAATGTCCCCCTTCCGCACCCCCTTTTTCCCCCCTACATTATGAGAGCATCCCCTGACTTCCCTTCCCCTGCTCCCTGACTCATAGCCCGAAGCAGGAGGTGGGCACGGGGCCAAGGAGGAGCCGCGTTTCACTCTCAGCCCCGTGTGAACCTCTTTGAGGAGAGAGATTTCTTCTTAAGGACGCCTTAAAGAGCAGCTCCAGAGCCCAATCCGGCGGCGAAAGGCAGCTAGGACCCGGGGTAAGCCTGGCTGCTGGTCCTCTCCTCCATCCATCCATCCATCCATCCATCCATCCATCCATCCATCCATCCATCCATCTATCCATCCCCGAGTACCGCAGCAGCTCGGCTTTCTCTCTCACATGCCCTGCAATTAGCTGACATTCCTCAGGCGGAGAAACACGGGGACAACGTCAGGCTCTCCCCCTTACCCCCCCCTCCTCCGAGCCCTGATCCTATTAGCGGTGAGAGGGAGTCACCACGGCCACCTCTGGCTCCACGTGAGTCCCAGAGGGATGTCTCAGCCAGCTGAGATCCCTGTGCCCCCTGCCAAAGGACACGGCAGAGGAACGTGCCAGATTCCATCGTGGAAAATGAGCCTGGCTTGCTCAGGCACAGGGGTGGCAGAGCAGCATCTGCTCTCATGGTGGTGACAGGGATGGGGACAGCTCGTGGTCCCCTGCCTTCCATCTCTGGTGTTGAGGTTCAGCAGGAGCTCACGTGAGCAATTCCCCTCTATCCCCTTGTAAGTGAGAGATCACAACCCTCTGGTGTGGATGCAGGAGGGTGAAACACGCATTCTCTTCCTCCAGTTCTGGAGCCCTCAACATAAGAAGGACATTGAGCTGTTGGAGCAGGTCCAGAGGAGGCCACCAAGATGATCAAAGGGCTGGAGCAACTGCCATATGAGGACAGGCTGAAGGAGTTGGGGTTGTTCAGCCTGGAGAAGAGAAGGCTCAGGGGGGACCTCAGAGTAGCTTCTCAATACCTGAAGGGGGCTACAGAAAGGCAGGGGTAGGACTTTTTAATAAGATATGTGATGGGAGGACTAGAAATAATGGATGTAAATTGGAAGGGGGTAGATTCAGGCTGGAGGTAAGAAAGAAATTCTTTCCTGTGAGGATGGTGACACACTGGGACAGGTTGCCCAGAGAGGATGTGGATGCCCCCTCAATCCCTAGAGGTGTTCAAGGTCAGGCTGGACAAGGCACTGAGCAGCCTGATGTACTGGGAGGTGTTCTCTTCCCATGGCAGGGGGGAGTTAGAACTAGATGATCTTTGTGGTCCCTTCCAACCCGAACTATTCTATGTTTCTATTCTAAAGTTGGATTCCCACCAAACCCAGAATGGAATATGTGATCAAACTTGAGGGAGAGTGGTTTGGAACCAGAAGGACCCTGACCTTCCTGAGCAGCCAAAGAGACCTGTCACAGGTTTGAGTGCTGGCATGAGATGCACACATGTGGAGTGACAAATGCAGAAACTTCTGAGCCACGTTGTATAAATAGCGAGCTCTCACAGGCTCTCAGCAGAGTTTCTGATGAGATGTGAACAGACTCACAAGTTGTGGGAGACAGCATATGGCCTTGCCACTTGCATTATCAGGGCTGCAATGAGCCAAGAAAGTGACTTCTAGCCTGGTGGCTCTTCACCATGACAAATGGTGCCGTGGAGTCCTTCAGCTGGATGCCATCTGCCTGTCCTGCTTGGTCTGGAGCTTTTCAGCAGAGATGCTGAGATACTGTAAATTGACCCTCAGAGGTAGATTCATGAACAATGGAGTAGGATTTGTGGATGCCCCCTCTCTGGAGGTGTTTAAGGCCAGGCTGGATGAGGCTTTGAGCAACCTGATGCAGTGGGAGGTGTCCCTTGCAGGGGGGGTTTGGAACTAGTTGGTCTTTAAGGTCCCTTCCAACCCAAACCATTCTATAATCCTATGATTCTATGACTTAGACAATCACAGATCCACAAAAACGTGGATTTTCTTCCAAAATGCCTGACTCTGGGTATCGAAGCTGCTTCCAGATGAGCTAAGCAGAGAGCCATGCAAGGGACTTCTGCCTTACTGGGTGTGCTGCACCTCCTGCTGACCCAGGGAGGTTTGTTCATCATTGGCCAGGCACAAAGAAGTCACCACACTGGAGCAGACCCTGAACCAAACACTCCACTTACAGCTGTGACCACAAGCAGGTGCTTCAGAGGCTCTTTTCCTCACATCTGCTCATATTTTCCACCCTCTCTCAAAAAGCTCATGATGATTGCTTTGTTTTTTGTTCATGTGGTTGAACATGGTCATGGCCCCAAACTGTGCCTGCTAGGTCAGCTGCAGCACTCAAAGTGGGAGTGCTCAATTAGGGAGGAACTTGCCCCCAGCAATCCAGCTCCTGTCTGGAAGAGACAGGGTCATGAAGAATCACTGCCCCTCCATTTCCTCCAAGTCTCAGGTTCCTTCAGATGTTCAGCTGCAGAAAGCCCAATTTTCCAAGCTGTAACTAGCCAAGGGCACTCACCACCAACAGCCCTGACCCACAGAGGTTTCTTCAGAGCCACCTGGGAAGGTTGCAAACCTCCCTCTATCACACCTCATCTGACAGCAGCTCATAAATCAGCCCAAATTTTCTGGCGACCCCTTTGAGGATCCTGGTCTGCTGTTTGCATTTGCAGGGGAGTATGAGCACAGGTGAGGAGGGCCCTGGGGGAAGGCAGCCAGCTATGGACACATCTGCCAGATGTTCCAGGACATCTACAGGTCCCACACTCACATACAGGGCTTAAGGCAGCCAAGCTGTCACAGCATGGTAGTTTCATGAGGGATGGATTTGACCATGACCTGTACAAATTGATGCTGGGTCAAAGCCTTTCCACATTGCCTGCAGCTGCAAGGAGCAATCCACCCACCATCCTGGCTTCACCTGATCATGTCAGCTCTTTTGTCCTGGCTTGCTTCATCCCCAGCCAACCCACCTCTCCATTTCAGCAGAGATCCAACCTGCAACATGTGGAGGTGATCACTTTTGGAATTGGGATCAGTTCTGCAAAGCAGAGCTGAGCTCACCACCATCTATTCCTTTCCCACATCTGCCTTCAGGAATAGAGTTTAATCCAAACCTCTGGCTTTTCATACTATGGAAAGAGCCACAGACTAAACTGTCCAGGACCAGATTTTCTTTCTTTCATTGAATAAACTGAACAGTTTCTTTGCACTGCCAAAACAAAATGAAGTGCAGTGGTTAAAAATAAAGCTCTGAATCTCACCACTAAGAGAGCCCAGCAATTGCCATCTAATAGCAATGTACTACACACAGACCCAGGGCTGCACTCTCCCTTTGAAGATCATGGGAATTTTGCCATTTATTTCTGTATAAAAAGTCAAATGCTGAACACTCAGTGAGAGTCTGGTTGTCTGCTGACTGAAACACTTTGCAAAGTGAAATCATGCTGGGCTTTCTGTCCAAGAACTGCTGCCTTTGCTGAGTCTCACACCACTAGCATTGGCTTGGAAAAGTTCAGCGTGTTGGGGATGGATGGCTTGAAAGCAAGCTGGCATCTTCACTCTGTCCACCTGTCTAGTGCTGGTGGTGTGACACAGCCCTGGTGTGATGTCAAAAGGGTTGCTAGGTGACTTTAGAATCACAGAATCATAGAATAGTTCGTGTTGGAAGGGACCTTAAAGATCATCCAGTTCCAATCCCCCTGCCATAGGCAGGGACACCTCCCACTACATCAGGCTGCTCAGTGCCTTGTCCAGCCTGGCCTTAAACACTTCCAGAGAGGGGGCATCCACAACCTCTCTGGGCAACCTCTTCCAGTGTTTCACTATCCTCACCCTAAAGAATTTCTTTCTTGTATCTAGCCTGAATCTCCCCTCTTCCAATTTACATCCATTATTTCTAGTCCTCCCACCACATATCTTCTTAAAAAGTCCTACCCCTGCCTTTCTATAGGACCCCCTCAGGTATTGGTTAAGTTACTCTGAGGTCTCCCCTGAGCCTTCTCTTCTCCAGGCTGAACAACCCCAACTCCTTCAGCCTGTCTTCATAAGTCAGTTGCTCCAGCCCTTTGAACATCTTCATGTCCCTCCTCTGGACCTGCTCCAACAGCTCAATGTCCTTCTTATGTTGAGAGCCCCATAACTGGACACAATACTCCCTGTTCCCCTGTTACTTGGGGAAGTGGCTTTGGAGCATTGCCTTTTCACTGCATGTGGAGACTGGAGGCAGACAGGAGAAATATCAGCCCAAATTGCCCATGGGAAACACCAAAACATGTCTAGGTCTGCTAACTTTCCAGGTTGGGGTTGTCTTGCTCTGAATCAGGCTGACTGTCCTACCACTATGTTCATCCAGGTAGAAAGCCCAGGTGATGACGACATTGAGGCCCTAATGCTCAGGATAAAAAGCCAGAATTCAAGAAAACAAGGAGAATTTGAGACCTTCTACAGATGTGGGCCACCAGATCCTTGCTCCCTACCCAGTCAAAGAGAACAAGCAATGGTTGGTGAACAGTGACCTGCAGAACCATGTCAGGGCATGTCCCTATCTCTTCTGGCTGGCACAGGAGTAGTCTGAATTGGTTTTTTGAATGGTGATAACATTGAATATGTTTCAAATACAGCCCTTAATCCAATCTTCTGTCATCTGACCTTCTGTCATCTCTTATCTGACCAACGATTTCAACACCTAAAACCTACCTGAGCACACACTGCCTTCCCTCCACCCATCTACAGCTAATGATTAATGGGCTGGGGGAGCAAATGGTAGAAGCTGATGTTTAATGAGCAGAGTCTGTTGCAAAACACACCTCCAGCCATGCAGCCTGCCAGCATTTTGTTTGAGAATTGCACCAACTTCACAGTCTTTACTCTTTGCAAGCACTGTGTCCTTGTGCCAGGGACCAAGAAGTCTGGTTCCAACTTTTTTTTTCCATTTTCAGAAATGAACCATACTTGGTAATAAAAGCTTGAGCCCAGATTGTGTCACTTGGTCATATATGTTGACATATAGCAGCAACATAACAGTAAATAACAGATTTCCATCCCTTCTTGGAATTTAAGCTGAGACTGTTAATCTTTTGACTTTTGGTTGTCCTTCTCCAAAAGAAGAAGGGAAACCCATATTTTTTAAACAGCTCATTTGCAGCTCAGTGCAAGGCAAGATGAAACAGAGTCCCTGGCAGAGCAGCCAAACAAAGATTTCATATTTGCTGAGCAAAAAGCTCCCTGTTCCTTACTCAGCTCTTCATTGTTCCAGGAGCAGTAGGAGACCTAGCTCAGTACTAGCCAGGAGTGACCTGCTAAAATTGGTGTCCCATAGCATCCTTCAGATCAGCAAATACATTTGCAACCAAAGGGATAATCTCTAATGCACAACTTTTCTATAAACACCCTTATATTCAACAAGTGAGGGTGAAGCTGGTGAGGGGTCTGGAGAACAAGTCTTAAGAGGAACAGCTGAAGGAGCTGGAGTTGTTTAGCCTGGAGAAATGGGGACTGAAGGGAAGCCTTTGCAAGTGCCTGAAAGGTTGTAGAGTGGAGAGAGTCAGTCTCTTTGCCCAAGTAAGAGGGAATAGGACAAGAGGAAATGTTCTCAAGTTGTGCCATGGGGAGGTTAAGACTGGATACTGGGAAAAATTTTTCTGCTGAAAGGGTTATCAAACATTAGCACAGGCTGTCCAGGGGAGTGTTTGAGACACCATCCCTGGAGATACTTAAGAGATGGGTAGACCCAGAGCTCAGAGATGAATTTTAGTGATGGTTCTTGTCAGAAGCATATAAGTCCAGGCTGGATGAAACATTGAGCAATCTGGTCTAGTGGGAGGTGTCCCTGCCCATGGCAGGAGGGTTGGAACTGGATGATCTTTAAGGTCACTTCCAACCCAAATCATTCTATGATTCTATGATTCTAAGTGAGCTCCAAGGATTACCTTTGGTAACCCCACCCTGCTTTGCACCCCATTTTCTGCTTTCTTATAGGCTCGAAATTACTGTCTCCTTCAAAAATTTTCCCATGGATGAAGTGCTACTGAAGCCACAAGTGTATCTGCCTGGATAACTCTTTTTTCATTTTCATCCCCGTAGGCACTTCACAACCTTCTCACCAGTAACCTGTTCATGTCAGGTTACCTGTCCCAAGAGACCTAGAGTTCATATTACCTGGCTGAAAATAAAATCCAGCACTGCAAAGGTAGGAGTAAATTCAGTGTGAGCAGAGAAAAGTTCAGAGGAATAGAAAAAAAAAATTCAGTGAAGGAGAAGAAACAAGGAAAGGAACAGGCCAGTTCTAGAAGGCAACATGATTAAATTGCTTCTTTGACAGAAGTGACAAAAGTCAGAGGAAAAGCAGAAGGGGTTTTGTGGTGATCAGAAGTTAAAAATAACAAGAATGTTAATAAACTGGATGCTTGCAGAAAAAGAGAACGAGGAGATGAATGAGACTGCATAGATGAAACAGATGGGGAGCAACAGGGCTTTTGGGAATGGGTGAACTGGCTAAAATTCTCAGAGGAAAATCCATTGTAGGAGAAACACACAAAAAACAAGGTTTTTTTCTTGACCCTTACTCCCAGTGAGGGGGTACTGGGGCATTACAGCTTTACTACACGGGTAGCTGGGATTGCTGGGGTTTTACATCACTTCATCTTTAGACTTCATAGAATCATAGAGTTGGAAGGGACCTTCAAAGGTCATCTTGTCCAACCCCCCTCCAGTGAGCTTCCTGCATGAGATCCTACATCCTGCACTAGATCAGGTTGCTCAGAGCCTCATCAAGCCTGGCTTTGAATGTCTCCAGGGATAGAGCCTCTGGGCAACCTCTTCCAGTGCCTCACCTGCCTCATGGTGAAGAACTTCTTCCAGATATCTAATCTCAACCTGCCTTGCTCTAGTTTAAAACCATTGTCCTTTGTCCTACTGCTCCAAACCCTGGAAAACAGTCCCTCCATAGCGTCCTGGTAGACCCTTTCAGCTTCCTGTGGAGAAGACAAATGAGCATGAAGTTGCTTTTGTGGATGAACATCTTCTGACACGTTACTGGCAGGTCCTGCATTACCAGAAGGTCTTTCCTCAGCTGATCTTTTCTGATGCCTTCTATGGGAGTAAACTACTGGTCTAAATGTCCCAGGCATGCCTGGATTTATGATCTGCCATGAGGGGAGTTATAGTTCCATCACGTGGACCTGGCAAAGCTCCAGTGACACCAACTGATCCCAGTCCCTACCATGTCCTGAATGAAAACACTAGGATGCCACAAATGCCAGGAGGTCTTTCTCGTTTAGTGATTCAAAGGCTGGCTGAAAATAGACCAGGACAATGTTTTTTTCCAGTCTGAAAGGATTCCTCCATGGAAGGAATATTTTTTTTTTTCCTTTACTGGCAAAGATCAGATGGGTAGATTAAAGAACACATTACGATGGCCCACATTGCTCAAGCACAGATACAGGCTGAGTGGAGAGTGGCTTGAGTGCAGCTCTGAAGAGAAGGACTTGGGGGTGTCAGTGGATGACAAACTCAACATGAGCCACTGGTGTGCACTTGCAGCCCAGAAGGCCAACCAAATCCTGAGTTGCATCAAGAGAAGTGTGAGCAGCAGGTCAAGAGAGGTGATTTTGCCCCTCTACTGGGCTCTGGTGAGGCCACACCTGGAGTTACTGTGTCCAGTTCTGGCGTCCCCAACATAAGAAGGACATTGAGCTGTTGGAGCAGGTCCAGAGGAGGGACTTGAAGATGATCAAAGGGCTGGAGCAACTGCCTTATGAAGGAATTGGGGTTGTTCATCTTGGTGAAGAGAAGGCTCAGGGGGAACCTCATAGAAGCTTCTCAATACCCCCTTCAGGGGGCTACAGAAAGGCAGGGGTAGGTCTTTTTAATAAGATATGTGATGGGAGGACTAGAAATAATGGATGTAAATTGGAAGGGTCTAGTGGGAGGTGTCCCTGCCTATGGCAGGGGGGTTGAAACTTGATGATCTTTGGGGTCCCTTCCAACCCAAACTATTCTATGATTCTGTGTGGACACTATGACATGCTCTGGGCTGAGTGGCTGACAGTTGCCCATGGCAAAGGGGTAAATGCATGAAATCAGAGCAAGAAGAGGAGACAGCTGAGATGTTCAAGCATTTAAGGTGTGAGAGATCTGGGGCACTAGGAGCTCTGACATAATCCTTACCAACTCTTGGTTTTGTTTGCATGTGATTTTGTTAACAACAAGAAGGAAGGGGGAAACCCTGAATGAATTAATCAATGGAAACCACAATGGGGCCATCCTTATAGGCTGTGAGATCCACGGAAGCCACAAGCAATCAATTTGCAACAAAAAAACCACCTTTAAACAACCTTTTGTGCTCAAAAAGCACAACACAGCAGGAGCTCCACTTTCTGTGAAGTTTAGTTTTGTACACCAGTCCGAGGCAACCTGTTTTGTACTTTATAGCCCTTATGTTCAATTTTTAATTATTAGCTTTTCCCCTTGTAAATTTAAATCTGCTCCCATTACAATTAGGGAACGATACTGAAAGCCTCCTGTAGCTAATTTAATGCTTTTAAATTCCCATGGAAGGTAGCCAAAGATCTTGTATCCTAATAGATTGTAAAATGCCTACCTGATTTTAAGAGAGGCAAGTTCAAATCCTGCTAAGGGATTATTAGAAGAGGCTGTTGTTTAACTTTATGTTCCTTTCCATCAAGGTGACTAAAGAATAATCTTTGCTCATTAGTCTAAAATGACATTGAAATATGCAGCATCTTGTCCAAAGTACTTTGAATCTCCCAAAAAGTATTTGTTTTTTTCTAAATTCCACTGGAAGTTGATGGCAAAACTTTCTGCTGACTGCTCATGAAGAACAAAGATCTCCAAGGCTATCTCACCTTTCTTTCTTCTGCTGCCACAGTCTGTGCAAGAAAATGTTCATTTAAACCAAAGAACAACTCCGGGCTTCCCACTTCCTTCCAGATTCATCACTGAGTTTCCAGTTCAGCTCTTGGGAGCCTGGTGCACAGTCTGTAGGTAATTATTATAGAATCATAGAATGGTTTGGGCTGGAAGGGACCACAAAGATCATCGAGTTCCAACCCCCCTGCCAAAGGCAGGGACACCTCCCACTAGATCAGGCTGCTCAGTGCCTTGTCCAGCCTGGTCTTGAACACCTCCAGAGAGGGGACATCCACAGCCTCTCTGGGCAACCTGTCTTACCACCCTCACAGTATAGAACTTCTTTCTTATATTCATCCTAAATCTCCCCTCTTCCAATTTACATCCATTACTCCTAGTCCTACCATCCTGTACCCTATTAAAAAGTTCTACCCCTGCCTTTCTGTAGGTGCCCATTAGTTACTGAGAAGCTACTACGAGGTCCCCCCTGAGCTTTCTCTTCTCCAGGCTGAACAACCCCAACTCCTTCAGCCTGTCCTCATAAAGGAGGTGCTCCAGCCCTCTCATCATCTTCATGGTCCTCCTCTGGACCTGCTCCAACAGCTCAATGTCCTTCAGGGCTCCAGCACTGAACACAACACTCCAGCTGGGGTCCCACCTGAGCCAAGTAGAGCAGGTCACCTCTCTTGACCTGCTGGCCACACTTCTCTTGATGCAGTCCAGGATTTGGTTGGCCTTCTGGGCTGCAAGCACACACTGGCAGCTCATGCTGAGTTTCTCATCCACTGTCACCTCTAAATTAGCACCCCTAATTAGCAGAATAGTTGGAGTACCAACAAAACTGATGCCCTTTGAATGAATGGAGAATTCATACCAATTGGCTTTGATTATTGAGTTCAAGTGACAGGGTGCAGATTAAAGAGTATTAGAGTGTCTGCAACTACAACACTTCTTCTAGAGGCACTAATTCACCCTGGAATTGGTGATGGCATGAACATAAATCCCTTCATTTTTTCTTCAGTGCCACTCAACTTAGGGACATGGAAATGAAGCTCATGTACCCACCATACATGATGGAAGGGAGTCCAGTGGAGTTTCTTTAGGTATCCAAAGTGGGATGGACCTCATCCATTTAGATTAACCAGAATGTTTCACTGCCTGAGATGACTCCAGGACCAATGACTACTTGGCTGCTGGGAATCTCTCGGGGTGGTGTTGCCAGTCTGGACACTGCAATCCCACTTTTACAGCCAAGTGTTTAAGAAGTGCATGAGAAGCTTTTCACAAGATATTTTCCAAACCTAAGGAGTGTGGACCTGTTTATGTTGGGGTTCCTTCATACCAGATGATACATTAAAGAAATGCGTTACTGAATCAGCACCATAAGGGTATTGATGAGGTTCCATGACCCTTGCCTTTTGCCTGCTAGGACAACACCCAGGTTATTCTCCCCTGCATCAAAAACTTCTCTTCTAGAAGAAGGGGATTAAATTCACAGAGAGAGGTGGTAGAAAAGCCCTATGAGATCATCTTACCCCACACCCTTCCCAATGTCTGTTTCCTGGGAATGTTGTTCCTGGCTGGAGTGTGGGTCTGGGATCACCCTAAGTAGGGTACTCTCTGCTGAGACAGGTTCTGGTGGGGAGAGGGTCCTGGAGATAAATTTGACCAGCAATAACACTGGTTACCAGTGTGACCAGTACTCTCTGGTCCTGACTCCTGGAGCAGGAGATCCCATGCTGCAGCTGGAACAGACACAGGAGACCCCAAATTGTGTGGTGGGAAGGTGGCAGTGACAAGGAGCATTTCTCCCTGTGCCCAAAGCATCCTGGTGTGTGGGATGGTACTTGCTTCCATATCCCAGAGAGGAGCATCAGTGCCTCTAGAAGAAGTGTTGTAGTTGCAGATACTCTAATGCTCTTTAATCTGCACCCCGTCACTTGAACTCAATAATAAAAGCCAATTGGTATGAGTTGTAGCACCATTGCCAGCCCCTGTCCCCTTTCACCTGCTGCACCCTGTGTCACCCACGCTCCCATCCTTCACCTTTGCTTCTCTTCTCTTTTCCCACTGCAGCAGCTTTTAGCAAATGAAGACAACTGAATCTTCCACCCATCTGGGTTGACTCCTAAGTATTAATGAGAGTGAGGTATCCAGTGCAGAGGAGATCTAAGGCTGAGTTCAGTCAGCCATGGAGCTCCAAAGCAGAGCAAATGAGACAGAACAAGGAAGGCCACTTGGAAGGGGTATCAACACAAGACAGGGAAATACACATTAATCAGTGTGCTGTCCTTATGATAAACATCCTTCCACATGAGAATATTTCTTCTTTACTTAAACTTCTCCTGTCTTGGTCAAGAAGACCTCAGCTGTTAATATACTCAATTCTGTATGTTTTATTATAGAATAGTTTGGGTTGGAAGGGACCTTAAAAATCATCAAGTTCCAACTCCCCTGCCATAGACAGGGACACCTCCCACTACATCAGGCTGCTCAGTGCCTTGTCCAGCCTGGCCTTAAACACCTCCAGAGAGGGAGCATCCACAACCTCTCTGGGCAACTTCTTCCAGTGTCTCACTACCCTCACCCTAAAGAATTTCTTTCTTATATCTAGCCTGAATCTGCCCCCTTCCCATTTACATCCATTATTTCTAGTCCTCCCATTAAAAAAGCCTACCCCTGCCTTTCTGTAGCCCCTTCAGATACTGATAAGTTATTCTGAGGTCCCCCTGAGCCTTCTCTTCTCCAGGCTGAACAACCCCAACTCCTTCAGCCTGTCTTCNGAACTGTTAAGCCAACCTGCATCTGGGGTGGAACATACTAGCTGTTTAATATGTTCCAACTTGTACAAAGATAATTTCATTTTCACTTCATGTTTATGCTCATCTTCAGGCTGTGTTTGAGTTCATGGGAGTGTCTGAAGTGTGCTGAATGCACATGCATTTCTCAAGAATCAAGTGGCTTTCTGATAATAGGCTATTAAAAGTTCTTTTAATTTTATTTTCTCTTTCCTTATCAGTTTCTATTTAGACTCTTACAATTCTGCACACTCAGTTTCTGGGGAAAAAAAAACAAAAAAAACAATGCCAAATAATTTTGTTGAGTAATTCCTAAGCAAAACTTCTCAACGTCACTTCACTGTTCAGTCAGTTAGCAGGACTATTCAGTGTGGATATTGCCTTTATTCAGACCTCATAATTTTTTAGTAGTTGGGTGGTTATGTGAAAATCTGCTTGTACAAGTTCCTCTGTGAGTTTCATTTCAGTGTGGGAGAGGAAAAAAAAAAAAGGATGTGTGTGTCTATTTAAACATACATAGAAACACAAATTTAAACATACATAGAAACACAAATTTAAACCCACAATCTTTAAAATATTATGTACAAGTGTGGAAATATCAGTTGTGAGTTTATTGCAGGGACATCCAGGGGACATACACACACCTGCATGTGACCATATCCATGCACAAGACCCTTCATTAGGCAAACCCACAATGCTGGAAGGATCAAACAAGCTGCTTCATCAAATCCTCTCAGAGCCTGAGGATTTTTTTTTGGTTGGTAGCTTTTTCTAACTATTTTAAGGTCTAGATTGGACATTAGGTAGAATTTCTGCTGTGGTGAAGCACAAGAACAGGCTTTCCAGAGAGGTGGTGGAAGCCCCATCCCTGGAGATATTCCAGGCCATGTTTGATGAGGCTTTAAGTGACCTGATCTAGTGCAGGATGTCCCTGCTCACTGCAGGGGGGTTGGACTTGATGACCTTCAAAGGTCCCTTCTAACTTTATTATCCTATGATTTTGGTCAAATGAAATAATTCTGGTCAAATCAGAAATAGCATCTTGTCTTACAAAAACTTATGTCACTTGTTTCCTTTGACCACCAGTGATTCCAAACCACCATAGAAGCAGCACCATCTTCTCCAGGTGTAGCTTGAAATGACTTCCTAAACTCAGGCTGGTTGCAATAGAAAGTTTTACCCACTGTAGACTTTAGTCCTTGTCCTGGCCTCAGATTTCAATCACTTCTGATGATTTTTAGTCAGAGATTTTCCCCTAATTCATATATACATCAAGCCTAATGGAAACCTGGTGCCCAAAAGTAATCCTGAATGAAGGTTTGTAATAACCTGGGTGCTGTGAATGTGGCTTTTATTTGATGTCAAGTACACTTTGTGGTTTTCTTGCCTGATCTTACCCATATTGTGGTAACAGGCAGCTACTACACCGCCTCGTTGTTGAAATCTGAGATAATTTAAGGGTGGATATACAGAAAAAAAAAAAGAAAGAAAAAAAAAAGAAAGAAAAAAAAGAAAAAAAAAAAAGAAAAAAAAAGGAAA